>JACJUY010003407.1:31181-72637 GCA_014220935.1 Platorchestia sp. MABIK
CCACTTGAGTGTGGCCGCCTGCTGCTGACGTTGTTGTGCCTCAGAACAGAGGCCACTTGAGTGTGGCAGCTTGCTGCTGACGTTGTTGTGCCTCAGAACAGAGGACACTTGAGTGTGGTCGCCTCCTGCTGACGTTGTTGTGCCTCAGAACAGAGGCCACTTGAGTGTGGCCGCCTGCTGCTGACGTTGTTGTGCCTCAGAACTGAGGCCACTTGAGTGTGGCCGCCTGCTGCTGACGTTGTTGTGCCTCAGAACAGAGGCCACTTGGGTTAAAAAGAACAAACATTTGGCTGCGATAATATTTTGTTGAAACGAAACCGAATGAACGGAAGAAATTTATTAAAAATCAGTAATTGATAAAATGTGATACAACAGATTGGTTTTAAAAATGCCGGAAAATAAAGGTGCTTAGTTCGAACATAAACTATTGTGGGAACCCTCACATTTGTACTAAGAATTGACATATAAACAAGAAAATGTTTTCCCATGGTTACTTCATTTTCAGTCTGCAAAAGGCTGAAGCGTTGCTGTTCAAAATAGTTATTGGTTAAAATTTTGACGATGACGATAATTTGTCTAATCATCAAACCCATGTTGCCTGCTGAAGAAATTGTTTAATTATTGACAAAAATTTAGCAAGAGCTTACTTTCGCTGGAAAACTTTTTTTTTGGCCATTCGCATTTGACATACTACGTTAGCTATCGGTATTTCTCTTGTCAAATGATTCGGGAACTCTATCAAAGGCAAAGTGCTAGGGAGAGAAAATCTGTGCAGGTGCTAAGCTTTTAAATTCAAATGTATTCTGTTTTATTTGTTCAGCAAGCAGCGCTCGCAAGTGTTCTTGTTTGATGTTGCATTTTCGTAGGTTGTCCACTCCTGTTGACGGTCTTGTATTAACGAAGAGTGGAACGCGAACATGATGTATGACCTTATGAAATATTTATTATATTTTGAAGAGTAAAACAATGTAATTATCCATGCTGCACTGTATGCATCCTGTTTGGTACGCACCCACCAGCGGCAGGATGTAGAAAAATAATGGAAAAATGCTGATTCAAGTAAGAACAAATCATTAGAAAAAACCTGAAGGAGCCTTTACCGTATAGCTTTCTAAAGAAAACTGCTACTTTTCAGTGTAGGAAAAAGAGAGACCTTCACAATACACAATGCACGCTTGCACCTCCTTGACAGCTATTGTTTAAAAGTGAAACTTCCGAATTGGAATCTAAACTCACTTCAAAAATCTTGAAAAAATCACCGTGCAATAAATGTTGAGAAAAGGTCAGCGTGCAATAAAGATTCAAAAAAGATTAGGGTGCTATAAAGATTTACAAAAGATTAGCGTGCTGTAAAGATCTATAAAAGATCAGCGTGCAATAAAGATTCAGAAAAGATCTGCGTGCAATATTTTCTTACCACGATTTCACAGCATAGTTCTATGTCTTTTCTGTTTAATTTCAAAATCTGAAACTGTGCCATTGGTAGGTAATTTTTTCCATTTTATCTGCAGAATTTTTATCCTAAATCTGGTTGCTGGTTAGTCAGAAAATTTTCTTTTATTCGTAGAAGCATCAGAGTGATGGGATTTGCCTAATGCTGATGGGTGCTACTCCCTTGTTGAATTCACAGTCAAACTTCAACATGCATTAGGGCACATTTCTGACAAACATCGTGGGATAGACTATGACCTAACTAAATTTCCGTCACAGTAGCTATCATATTTAGTCGACGGATACCCAGTTCGCTAATGAGAGGCAAAACTGATGGCAAAAAACAAAATTTGGCTTCTCAGCAAAATACAGGCGATCAGAGATTATGTCCTCATAGTTCTAGTGAGACGAGGACAACCACACGACGTTATTGATTAAACCTCCAAAAGCCTAAATAATTTTGATACATCCACAAAAAATATTTGCGATGTAAACGACGTTACCAAACACGAGTTTTGCCGCAATAATGGCTCATTTTTGGCAAAAAATTAGAGTTTATGAGCTTATAACTGGAATAACTGGATGCTTGAACCCACTGCTTAATTTTCTTCAGGTGGTAAACTTTGGGTGTTACAGACGATACCGGTTGTTGCGCTGTGATACAGACGATACCCAACGCTACGATATAGACGATACCCTGCGCTACGATACAGACGATACCCAACGCTACGATACAGACGATACCCTGCGCTACGATACAGACGATACTCTGCGCTATGATACAGACGACCGCCGGCTGCTCCTCCGGGGAGAGACAGACGATCTGTTGTTGCAGCGCAGGCGAGACAGACGACAATCTCACTTGATCCAGCGGTCGCCACTCCGTCTGCTCTGCTTAATTGCGACCCACGGGAGAGCGCCTCGTTCTTTGTCCAGCCAGACCACCGGCCCACGCGCTGGAAAATAAAGCTTGACTCAGGCCGTATTCCCGTCTCATGACGACATTGTTGCACAAACGACATGGCGGCGTCCTGTCTCAGAAACTGCTGCTCTGGCCCTTAAAAAAATAGAATCCGCCAGCCTGCCACCCGGGATCGGCTGCATCCTGTCTCAGAGGCTGAAAATAGAAAAATAGATTCCGCCAACATGCCACTCGGGATCGGTTGCCCCCTGTCTCAAAAACTGAAAATAGAAAAATAGAGTCCGCCAGCATGCTCCTTGCTATCTTTCTTGAGTCTCGATGCTCGAACTTAGAGTGTTTAGTTCAGCTTCATGCTGGAACTCCTGTTGTTCTTGAAAAAAGGATTGGACTCCGATTACTGATTATAGCTTTGGTCGACATGCAAATGTCATTACATAACTTATCGTCCCGTAGTGTATTTTTATACAAATAATGTCTTTCACGAACGGATGGAAATCTACGTTCATGCTATTCTTTGAAATGACACTGAATTTTTACAAGACGTTTTCTCAATTTCATTTCAGCTTCTCTGTACGTAATGGCACCCTTCTCAGTTCATGCGACAAATAGGTGGTGAAATATTGAGCGCCTGTGTGTTCGTAGAATCTACGAATGCATGAAATCCGTTGTAATTGCATGCAAACGATGTTTTATTTAGTCTTTGGCTCTATCATAGACGCCAGACAGACGCCAGACAAAGTGGCCTGGCCTGATTCGGATGGTTTTGTTCGGCTCGTTTGCAGTGCACAAAATGACGACCAGATCGCTACACGGATCTAGGTCGCCTGCTTCGTTCATCGTCTAATTAAATAGTCTGGATTTTTCATAGTTGATATTTTGGAATATATTATAAGCTGTTGTTTTTATGGCCCGAACGAAAAAGGCTTTGGGTAAATTTACACACCGAACATCTCTAGGCCATATTTCAGGGGCTAGGTTTCTTCAAAGCTGATTATTTCTTATATTAGAGAAGCTGGAGTTCTTCGCTGTGGTTTCATACGTGCAATCCAAGTTCATGTTTTAAAATGATAAAAATTGTGTGTCAGTTTTTATTGTTTCGAAAAAATTATGAGGTAAGCCTTATTTAGAAACGATGAGAGTAAATTTTAATGTCACCAGTTTTTAAGCAAAGTTTGCTTTTAGAGCCCGTGTCGGCTAGTTCTTGTTAAAATAGATGTGACTTTTTTGAGTTGGCTAAAGATTCCTCGGAGGGGAGTGACGTCAAATGCAACTTCTGTACGTACTGTAATAGAGTGAATGTTTCAAGTGACATTTGAGCATTTTTGTGCTTATACCAGCTTGTGGCTGATAAAACGGCGATAATTAAGCGTTGGTACTCATGACTGCTATCACTGAAGGTTATGAATTCTATTAAATACTAAGGAATAAGAAGGCGAATTAACATACTTTTAATGCATATGCAAAAAGCTAAACTACATTATTTCGATCACGATGGGTTGAAACAAAGCATTATAAACCACGAACAGGAATCGAGGCCATAATTTGCGAGTTTTAAAGTCTACGGTATAAATATGTAAGATTTAACTGTCTTTTGCCAGCGATTGAACACTATCATTTTGTAACCAAGCCATACAACACTTAAGTTGACTCCCAATACTAGCTTCAAATATAATGCTAAATTTGAGCTGCTAAAAATAGACGAAAAAGATTCGTTTGTTTATCGCAATCGTTGCGCTGGAAGGACTACTGTTCTGTTCAGTAGTTAAAATGCCCACGTTAGATCTCCATGAAGGTTTTTTTTGTGATGTAGAAAAATGATTTATTAAAATACGTTTTTACGATTAATTAATTGGCTAAGTCATCTGAATTCAAGTTTACGACGCTGAACCAAATCGCCCAGCAGAGGTCACGACGAGAACGCAAAACGGAAATGAAGGTGATAAAAGAGAAAGAGGATGAAACGTTGACATATTGAAAATGCATGACAAAAACTTCTTAGATTCCATGCAGGCTTTTCTTGTTCTGAAAAATGCAGACGTATTGCTGGCAATAAAGGATTTGTGGAGTAAATGTGTAGTTTTAGTCAATGGTCAGAAAATAACTTGCTTACTTGTTGATTTTCTCCAGCAAGAGAAATCGGCTAACTGCATAGGGAAGAGAGGAGAGAAACTCAGCGCACTGTATAGGGAAGAACCAGATGAATGTATTAATAAAAACCAGTACAATGCGAAAGGAGAAATCAATCAAATATACAACGATGATTCAACCAAATTTACACCCGAGAATCAGCACAATGTTTTCATGAGGCGCAAAATGAAATTATAAAACAGAGTCACACAACTTCATAGTCACAACTTCACAGTGAGGAAACTTGCCTGCGTCCAGCACATCTACCAAAATGAATGCCGATAATCAGCCTGTGATGGACTGCTTCAGCGAAGCAGAACCAGGAGGGGATTTCTCTGGAATTTGTTGCGTAGTCCACCGAGTGCTTAATTCTGTCTGCCATTGCATTACATGTAGTGCGATAATTCCTTTAAACACACCATGGTAAACAACATGGCATACATGTATGTACGTACACAAAGCACATGTTCACGCCACTGTTCGGGACACCAAAACAAACACACAGCACCACTTGGGGTACAACAAAACACACTCAGCATCTCTTGGAACACAATGAACCGCACACAATTGCAATGGAGCATAAAAACAATCACACAGTAGTTCAAGAAAGACAAAACACATACACCCCTTTCTGGAGTGCAACATACACTTATAATCAACCGGAACACAAAAAAACATACACAGCACCACATGCAGCACAACAGCACACAGCACAACATGGAGCACAACAACACAATACACACACGGAAAATCCCTGGTAAACACACATGGAACACAACAACACAACACACACACACGGAGCAAAACAGCACAGCACACACACACGGAGCGCAACAACACAGCACACACAAACGGAGCACAACAACACAGCACTCACACACACACGGAGCACAACAACACAATACACACACGAAGCACAAAAACACAGTACAACACACAAGGAGCACAACAACACAACACACACACACGGAGCAAAACAGCACAGCACACACACACACGGAGCGCAACAACACAATACACACACGGAGCACAAAAACACAGTACACACACACACGGAGCACAATACAACACACACACAAGGAAACTGCCCGCGCTACACAACCACACAGCTCTGTGATATCCGCTTCAACGCTCGCTACGCCGCGTCTCGTGCCGCGGCCTGACGTCCCAGATGCTGCGGACCTTCCCTTCTTATTGTTGCGGGTGAGGTGATGGGGGACCCCACGCTGTTGACAGATCGCCAAGTGGGTGGTGAACTACAGGAAATTGAGCCCCGCGGAAGGGATTGACTCGATTTATTCGGTGAACATCGGGATGGTGATGAATTCCACGCTATTGATGGGCTCCAAGCGCATTGTGTATCACTATTCAAAGATAGCCCCCACGCAATTGATGAATTCCATAGAATTAGTAATTGAGTGCATCAGATTTCCACTCAAATGATGCGGCCGCAAGATTTCCACTCAAATGATGTGGCCACAAGATTCCCACTCAAATGATGAGCCCACAAGATTCCCACTCAAATGATGAGCCCTCAAGATTCCCACTCAAATGATGAGCCCTCAAGATTCCCACTCAAATGATGAGCCCTCAAGATTTCCACTTATGCGATGAGCTCACATGAATCCTACGCGAATGATAAGCCCACGAAAATGATGGTTCCCGTAAAATAAGGGATGTGATCCGAATGACAGATTGATGATTGGCATGGAAAGAATAAACTGCGTAAAAATAACGGATCCCACGGAACTAACGCATCGGGTGTGTTTTTGAATTCCTTCAACAAATTTGAAACCTCGGAAATAAAAATGCAATAAATGAAGGTCGCATCGCACGAAAGCATTTCTCTCTAAGGAAGAAGCTGTCGAGTACGATATAAATGTCTTATTTAAAAAAAAAACATTCGGGTTTCAGGAATGTAGTCTCCAACGTATTTACTAGAGAAATAACGCACTCGAAAATAAAGGTAAACGTATCACTTTTGATGCAAATGCAAACAAATGCTTTTATGATGCTTTTAATTTGCGGTTATTTTTGGTGTCAATTAGAGTTGTCTTGAACGCCCGCACGGCCTCAACTGGTGTTGTTGGAGCAATCTACACAGTCAAACTTTTTCGCCGACAGCATTCATGTTTTTCGCCGCCTAAGCGATTTAAGCGATTAAATCCCTTAGGTAGCGAAAAACATGCATGCAGGCGGCGAAAAAGTTAGGCTGGGCGTGAATAATGAACTTAAATGTTTCAAATGAATAATTGTTTAAACAAAATCAAAGAATTTAAAGGGATCACCCAATGAATAGTTACCAAAACTTATACATGGGCAACAAAATGTGAATAATGAACATAACTATATAGTTTTAGGAGTAATTCTTTTCTTAAAGCCTTTACTCCTTCGATCTGTATGAAACAGTTTAGTAAAATATTGCTAACATTGTCATTCTGTTACACAAGAGTTTTTTGAACGGTGGAAATTACAGATGTGGAATTGAATATCATCACCCGTCTGGCTTCCCACTTACTGTACATTAACATATATTGATATATATATAAATATATATATATATATATATATTTAATAAACTTTTGGCACAGAAGCATAGAGGTAAAATAAACTAAAGTACCATGATTTAAAAGGTCTTAACCAAACTAAAAATCTAATAAGGTCTTTTTCAATAAAATTTATCCAAATAATATGATCCTCGAATTAGTTTCTGGTATCGTTTTGATAATATAATGAAATAGCAGACCTTGCTAGCTCAGTCGTGATGGGAGGATAGAAAAATTATAATTGATTGAATACCCGAGAATTGTTGCCCGAATGAGTTTAAATATATATATATATAAATATATATATTTATAAAATTATAATTGATTAAATACTCGAGAATTGTTGCCCGAATGAGTTTAAATATATATATATAATTAAAATTTTTCTATCCTCCCATCACGACTGAGCTAGCAAGGTCTGCTGTTTAATTATATTATCAAAACGATACCAGAAACTAATTCGAGGATCATATTATATGGATAAATTTTATTGAAAAAGACCTAATTACATTTTTAGTTTGGTTAAGACCTTTTAAATCATGGTACTTTAGTTTATTTCACCTCTATGCTTCTGTGCCAAAAGTTTATTTTTCATTTTATTTGTGCACTTTAAGTATTTATCAAAGACTTTGTACTTCGTTGCAGGCGCGTGGCGGACGGCTGCAGGGCGGGGTGCAGAGGAGTGTGGTAAGGGAGCTCTTCTGTCACGCGAACACCGATGAAAAACGAAGTAAAAGCAAGAGCAAATGTTAAGAATTCTCTCCCATGAACGACAAAACATGAGCGATTGCGAAGTATCGAAATCATATAGTATTTAAACTCAATTTCCCAGACTCTGGCTTGGAAAATGAGCACTAAAGTGACTCGATGTTTTCTTATGGCAAATCGAGGGCAAAAAATTTCATCAAGTCGGGCCGGTTTATAACAAAAATCCGAACAGATTGCTCGCAAAAACAACCTTGTTGGCTCCCAAAGACGACCAATGAATTTAATCAATTGATTTCTGATTCATTTCATTAACTCTCTGTTTAAGTTGGAGCGAGTAGGACAAAAAGGAAATTATTTTAGAAGGAAGTTACTCCTTCGAAGGTATAATGCCAAGTCTAGCTTCTAAATCTGGGAAACAGTTGTTCTTCTGCGTACAGAAGTGCGCAACTGTGGAAAATGTGAATTTTGTTAGAGGTTACTGCTTAAATTTCTAGTTCTTGGAAATGAGCCCTTCAAGATTGAAATGCACACCGAGAAAGTGACTTGAAATCCCTTTCAAAGCATTGAAAAGCAGTATGGCAGTACGATAAGAGCTCTTAACGCAACGAAATTTGAGCAACCATGAGACCACAAGATTTTCCAACATTCACTCGCCAGAACGTAAACTTTTGTCTAGGCGCATAATTCCAGAAGTTCATAAACAGTATTGCGAGTTACAGCGGTGCGTCGAAATGGCCTGTGTTCAGGCCCGTGTTTTGGCGACGCCTTGGTTTATGCCCTCACGATTCTAGTGATACAGTGCTTCACACTCGATTTGTTTCTTAAGGCAAAAAAATAGGCTCAGAATGGAAGGAATATGACCAAGAGTTGCCGAAGATAAAATTCTGTCTTGAAAGACCAGTGACCTCAGTAATATTCTAGCTGTGAGGCAGTGGTGGGCACCCTAACGGAAACATGGATGGCCCTCATGACGTACTGTCGAGGGCTCGCGAGGTTCCTTTTTGCCCTGCCATCTTCTGGTGCCGCTGTGAAGCCATCAGGCCTTCATAACCATTCGTCTGCTACAGATTCTAACAACCACAATTGAATATCTAACCTTCAAAACCTCATCTCAACATCTGAGCCTCATGGCAAAACTGATTCAATCTGACCCTAGCTTTCATTTCCTTGTTTACCTCGGACCAGCGCACTCTGTTGCGTAAAGGCTTCCAATTCTGAATCATAGCGGAATTCATCGACGAAGAAAAACGAAAAAGGTATTTGAAAATTAATCTTATTTACCCGTTTTGGAATTGCATTCAGTGTGGTTCATTACATTTTGGAATCAACGAAACTTAAGCAATCTATGTTTAATATTTGAACTATTAAATTTCACGCTCATGATGTCAGAGTGTCGTAACGACCAAACAATACGCAATCTCAGCAGAAAATTTGCATCGGCGCTCATGGTCATCTTGTGAGATCCCAGCCATGCCACTGAAAAATGAGTACATTATTGGGGTATTATTATTTTCCTGGTCAGTTGAATTTATGACAAAGAAGCAACATATCAATTAGCAATGACTGTGGTATTTTCTTGGTTAGCTGAAAAATAGCATCGAAAGAATCGTTTATATTTCTCTGCACTTGATCAGGGAACTCTAGTTTACAATGCTAGTTAGCGACTAGCTCACTGCCTCTTGCCGTACTGACCAACACAGTGAAGTCATCGAATCGAAACTAAGGCTGTGATTACGGGCAAATGATGTATAAAATCTCAAACCAACTCGATCAGTTCTTTTGAGCTAGAGTATAGTACCCGAGGACTAAAGAAATCTAACTGATAACGATACCGAGCCGCATGCACCGATCACAACGCTGTATATCGATATCAAAATGAAACAACGATATTTAAAACATTAGAACTACATCGAAATTAAATGTTAATGCTCTATATCATCATTTGCTTTGATGTTCAATTGACTTTTCAACGAAAGTTTGATTTAGAGTAAGACATTGTTCAAACATTCCAACTAAGCTGTTATTACATCCCAGTTTTAGCGTTATTGGGATCAAAAGGTTGCTCTCTTCTGCCGATTAGACAAAGGATATCGCGAGACCAGTCCTATCATCTGTACGTCAGGTGCAAGTAACATCGAACAAATCTTCGTACCTGAACCCGTTAGAGGAACAGAGTTACCGAAACCTCTCTTAGAAAAACTGTTACTGGAATCCAGTAAGTCAAACTGCTTTCTAAATCAGTGTAAGCAATCCGAGGTCTTAGCGAAACCGTTTCCGAAACCTCAGTTAACATACCAGAGTACACATTCTGCTGTCCACGTTACAAAAACTATAGCTACTGAATCCTAGAGAGGAAGCCACTGATTGCCAGTGATCTACGCGAGCTTCAAACCTTGCCACATCAGCTCGCCGAGGCGCGGTGCTGCGAGCACCCATTGAGGGACAGACTCCCGAGACCACCACACTAAAATGACACCAGAAGAGAGCCGCAAGGAGCGGGAGGCGCGCTCGGTAGCGCTCGAGAGGGCGTACGTGCATGACGTGTACGACCAGATCTCCTGGCACCTGGGCAGCGACAGAGGCAGAGCCTGGCCCAAGGTGGCAAGGTTCCTCGAGGAGCTCGAGCCAGGTTCCCTGGTGGCTGATGTAGGTGAGTGAGGCATGCGCACTTCTGCATTATTATTCTTCGGGAGTATTTAAATTTATGACAGTTTGGAATTTGCACATATGATGTGTAATTGTGTATTGTAGGTAGTGGTGAGTTTTTTACCTCCTCTTTCTATGAGATTTGTTGATGCTTGATGTTACTTTTTCTACACAAGTGTAAGCATAAGCGTATCTTTAAGCAGAAGTAAAGTAGACGCAAACAGGTAATTGAAGCCTTGGAGTCAAGACAAACGTCAAATAAAAACACAACATTTTACCGATGTTTCTTCTTATTCAGATTTACCTGCAAAATCAACACTGTACGGTCTGGCAGCGCTGGAATCGCTAGCGTAGATGTGAAGTGTCTTTTTACAAGTGCAAATTTTTTGGACACTCAATCTAGGTACAAACAAGTATTTCGGAAACGAAAGAGTGAATAGCAAATTGCATATCAATGCCATGCATTTTGGATGTCACTATAGTGAATAACAGAGCACAGAAAAAAGTTTGCCATATGATGTTATAGGATTTTAGGAACACTTAAATGTATAAAAATATGTGAACAGCTATCTCAACAGCACAGGTGAGATCGATCAGTTGAGATGTGTATGGCTAATATTTTGTTGAGATTGTGAGTATATTTCAGAACCTATGTACACACAAATAAATTCGTACATTTACATACATGCACATGTTTACACACATTAAAGTTGTGTATATGTATAAATATAGATTCGTGCATGGGTGGAATTCATTAAATTGGCCTGAATGTGTGCCGGCCTGCTAGGGCACACAGAGCACAGCCACGGCAGGTAACTAACGTACAACATTAACCCTTTGACTGCGACGTGAGCCACCGGTGGTCACGGAGGAGATTGTCCTTAAGCTGCTGACCGAACAGTAGCCACCAACTTAATTTTCATAAATACCTAATCATAATTAAATGTAGGCACGATCCATTTATTGCTTGTTATTTTTAAAATTGCTCGATTGTATTGACGTTAATTCGAGTTGAATTACAAATAACAATGAATTTAAAAAAATTATGAAAACGACCATAGTTATCTACGGAAAGAAGAGTAATTTCTTACAACTACAAAAATGATGACTCTAAAAACAACGTCAGTAATTGCTAATAATATTCGAGATATTTCCCAATAGCAACGATAGTAATAAACAACAATGATAGTTGTGATTACATCAATAACGAATGTCATTATGAAAAACAGACGATAAATCTCAGTAGCATAATTGCCAACGACACAAATAATAATCATAGAGACTGTAAGTCCGCAAGGAACTCGGTCAAATTTTTTCACCAAACCATCTATGATTATAGCGGCCCAAGGACGACCTCTGGATAGGGCAGCATTATTATAAATGCTATAGTAAAAAGTTCCGCAGGGAAGTGAGTCAGTCTCTGTGATCACTTACTCTCTGTAAATCGCAGGGAAAGTATGTATTCACTTCAGAAATTTTCAATTTTCCCCGTTTACTACTCTACTTTCACTTGAATGGCTGCACCAACTCTGGTCAAAATACGGCGAGGGCGAGTGGGATTGAACTAGGGTTTTTATTGTCCGAAGTTTAACGCTTTGCGTGGTGAAGACGAAACCGTCCATGAACATGCGTTAAACAAAATTTTACTGTTAAACAACTCATAGAGTAGGGCTGAATTTTTAACGTCATGATATTCTTGGCTTGTAATCTAAAACATATACATTGAAATTGTCAGCTATGGTAAAGCTCCGGCATATAGAAATTGTAGGTCAGCCCTCAAGGACATCGGGTACCACTTATTTCTTCACTGACAGCCTAAACTGTTCCTTTAGAATCTTGGTATTGATAAAAAATTTGTTGGTGACAAATACTTCGAAAGCTTCATGTATTTGCTCACTACACTTAATTCCTTCCAGGCTGCGGCAACGGCAAATATCTGTCTACCAACTCTCAAATCTTCAAGCTCGGCCTAGACAGATGCGCGAGTGTCGCCAAAACCGCACGTCAGAACAGCTTCCAGGTGTGTTTCCTCGACATCTATTTTGGCATCGACTTGAGCTTAGAGACCTTGAGTTGTTCTTTGAAAAAGAAATGCGAGAACAGGAGGGATTGGAGGCAGTATTTCTAGTGAGCAAATGGATCAGAATGTTGTATTACTGAGGTCCCACACGGATCATCAAGAATTACGTTCGATGTTCCCTCACTTCATGCCATAAAAATCTTTCCTCAACAATATCTAAATGATGCCTCTTCAAATGTATGCCTCATGAACAAAAATACCAGGTTAGAAAGATGTAGGTACGGCAGGCTTTGCTTTGAGAACGCAGAAATGAGTTCCACTTCATCAGTTACCTGGTGCTGTTTTTGCGTGAACGAACTGGACCAAGTCATTTGTGTGCCACAGATGCTGATGGCGGACAACCTTTCCCTGCCTGTGCGCGACGACAGTTTTGATGCTGCACTCAGCATCGCTGTCATCCATCACTTCGCCACGACCGAGCGCCGTGTCAGGGCCATCAGGGAGCTCGCCAGGATACTCAGGATCGGAGGCAGGCTCATGATCAGCGTGTGGGCCATGGAACAGAAGCACAGGAAGGTGGGTGCATTGTGTTGTGTAGGACGGGGGTATGTTTTGTGCTAAGAAGACATATTGCGCTGGTAGGTGTGAGCATTGTCTTGTGTTGTAGGTGGATAGGTCTTGCGCAGGGAAAGCATGTTGCACAGGAAGGTGGGCGCATTGGTTGGTCTTGCTATGTGAAGGCATGTTGCACAGGAATGTGGACGCATTGTCCGGTGTTAGAGGTGGGTGAGACTTGTGCTGGGAAGGAATGTTACCCAGGAAGGTCTGAGCATTGTTTTGTGGTCGAGGTGTGTAAGTCTTGTGTTGGGGAGGCGTTTCGCTCCGGGAGGGGGGTGCATTGCCTTATGTTAAAAGGACGTAAGTCTTGTGCTGAAAAAGTTACGTACGAATTAGTAAAGAACCTAGTAGTCCTGTGGTATTTAAAATTAAGTTAGCCTGTGGTAGAAAAGCAGTCTGTAGAAATGAAGTAAGTTGCCTGTAATAAAGGTTAAAGTAGCCTGTAGTAGAAATGTTGGTGAGTGAGTCGTAAAAAAAATTTTTCCTTGTAGTAAGTTGGGAAAGTAGCTGCAGTCGAACGATTGCATGGTAGGCCTGAAGATGACAGGTGAGATAGCCCCGTTAGAAAGTTGATGACCCATTTATTGGCAAGTTGGAACCACAAAATGGTTGGGCGGAGTCTTATGTGGTAGGATCCTTGGTTAAGCAGTGAAAAGACTCAGAAGATGAGCGAGACGACCAGCCTTGTTAACGAAATTACATAAAGTAGGCTGGATACCGATTGAGCAGAAAAATAATGGGAAGGGAATTGGCATCTGAGGTACAGAGCTGAAAATTCTAACTGCAAATTCTATATTTGTGAAAAAATTCTGCCTGAATTTACGCTTGATTGTAGATATTGATCGACATAAGGGTTGTACATCTTGTCAGCGTCTACAGACCGAGTACACAAGTGTGCTCGCAAGTGTACCTACTTACTAAGGTGTAAGGAATATAAAAAGATAGAATAATGAATACCTCAATAGGTCTCATTCTCATTTCGTTCCAAATACAGAAAGCCATGATAATCGGTTTCACAGTTTTCACTTTCAAATATTAAAAAAATTAGCGCTAAGCAATCCATCAATCATTGCCGCCTAATTTACATTATATTGGTAAACTATCACCTTAGGTTCAATTGAAATTTGCGGGCTCTTGATGTGCTGGTAATGCTATATTGTCACAGATTTTCTTATCCTCCGTTTTACGATATACTGCATGCTTTCCATTCACACTTCACTCTTTCAATTATTTGAATGTTCTCACTATGGTGTTTTTTTATTTTCTTCAGTTAAGTTATCCTTTCTAGTCAGTTGACCGTTTTTATCTTCGCTAGTGTTCACTTTCGTATTCTTAAAATTGAAACCTGTTCTTTTTCCTTGCACTCTTTTCTGTTTACTTGATTCAGTTAATTTTTATTATGGTTAGTAGCATCCCCCTTCGTCTATTAGCGATAAAAATGTGCTCTATTTCCTTTCTCTCTCTTCATTTCGAGTAAAACATCTCCTTGTTCTAGTTCGAGTCGCAAGACGTACTGGTGCCGTGGCGCCGTCCTGACCGTCTGTCGTCCAGTGACGACAAGCCATCGTCGGGCCAGGACCCCAGCGACCAGACCAGCACCGGACCCCCTACCACCACCGACGAGGACGACTGCACGCCGCCCCGGCCTGCCTCTGGTTGTGAGGCCTGTGAGGGCACCAGCGCTGTCCAGAGGTTAGAGTCACTGGGCCTGTGTAGCTCTGAGGTAGGAGTTACAGGATCTGTGTTGATCTTAGGTTAGAGTCACAAGGTCTGTGTAGCTTTGAGGGTGCAGCCTCTGGGTCTGTGCTGTCCAGAGGTTAGAGTCACTGGGCCTGCGTAGCTCTGAGGTAGGAGTTACAGGATCCGTGTTGATCTGAGGTTAGAGTCACAAGGTCTGTGTAGCTCTGAGGGTGCAGCCTCTGGGCCTATGCTGTCCAGAGGTTAGAGTCACTGGATCTGTGTTGCTCGGAGGTTAGAGTCAAAGGGTTTGTGTCGCTCTGAGGGTGGAGTTACAGGATCTGTGTTGATTTGAGGTTAGAGTCAAAGGGTCTGTGTAGCTCTGAGGTTAGAGTCACAGGGTCTGTGTTGCTCTGAGGGTGGAGTCACAAGGTCAGCGCTACCCTGAGGGTGGAAATCCAAGGCATGAGATGCGACCAGTAATATCCAGAGGTTAGAGTCACAGTCTAGTGCTGTTTAGAGGATTGAGTCACAACACTAAGCATTGTAATAGCTGCCGCGTTCCTTGTTAGATGTTTCATTGTTAAACTTTACATGAAACCAAACCGCCTTTGCTTAAATCAAGAAAGCAACTCAGGCTGAGACTCCAGACACTCACACGACAAAAACTGCAGTGTATGATGAGCAGGTTGCTGTCTTGACTCGGTGCTTGAGGCATGAGAGTGGTTTTCAGCAACGAAGGTGCCTACCGCAAAAATGAGGGCAATGGTAAACGGAGATCTAAATTCTACTCTTCTCACAAAAATTACACATTTTGCTGTAACTGAAGTAAAATAAAAATTTCCTTACGATAAGCTTGAAGTTCGTTAGGTTTGAATCCCTTTCAACATTCACTTTATGTTAAACTCATGGTGTGATGAAAATAGACAAGGATTCAGACCTAACAGCGCTCTCAATTTCAACTTTTCAACATTTTATTTGAATGCGTAAAAGAGAACGGTTTTAACACTTCAATCGTTTTTTGATATCCAATAAAATGTAGTTGACAGAACAGTAAAAATTCATGTTTAAAACTTGTGTAAGAGAGCTCATTTCAGGTGTTGCCAGCTTTACGAACGTGAATTGTTAATTACGAACTGTGCACTAAATTTCATTTGAAAAAAAAATGATCTTCATGTTAAAGTTTAAGAAAATTTTCCGAAAATAAACTGAAGCTGGACTTGAGAGCTTGCAAGAGAAGGGAAGTAGTTACTGAATATCGTATTTTTATACCTTAGGACTTGACTACCGGGTCTGCATTGCCCCATGAGTAATTAATCGATAATTAATATCCCATTTTACACGTCAATGAGTCCGTTTTTTGGGTAGACGCTATATGGTAAACATGCTGGAGTGAAGAAGTTTTGAATTGATTCAGGAATATTAAGCATTGAGAAGCATCTTAATACTTTAACACAAGCTTTTGCTTCACCAAGAAATGATCAAAAGTAACTGGGCAAGTAACAATGCTCGAATTTCTATCATGGAGAAATTAATTGTGCGTATTTCAACTTAGCCCCAAGGGCTTGAGGGCATGTAAGGACGGAGATTTTTCACCAATGTGAATATTCAAATAACAAATGAAATCACAATCAAATAAAATTGAACCCAATCAAAGAAAATTTAACCCTATAAAATAAAATTAAACCCGATCAAATAACATTTAATCCAAGCAAAAAAATTTAACCCAATCAAATAAAAAATAAAATTCCAATCAAATAAGAAATAAAATCTCAAAGTGAACGCTTACATTACAAATGAAATCCAATCAAATGCCTGTGCACTCAGGACTGAACTCAGGTCAGCGGCTACTACCATGCGAGCCTGACGCTGACATGCGTTCCTATTGCTCACAAATCAGTGCAAAATGACGAACTTTATTGACAAAGTTATGAGAATTATATACGAATAGATCCGCTTCAAATAACCCTAAATAAATAATCGATGCTTTCAATATCCTCTTCAGATTTCAGCTGTATTAGCTGAGTCACCTAATGAGATAGAATAGATGATTACAACATGAACAAGTCGAGTGATCCATTTTCGGGTTGCTACAGTCCAACGCCACCAAACACCAATCTCGCAAAGCAGAAGTAGAGGAGCAATCAATCAAACACCAATCCCGCATAGCGGAAGCAGAGAAGTTGATTAAACACTAATCCCGTAGAGCACAAGTAGAGGAAAAGCAATCTATCATTCAGAGCAGATGCCGAGGAGAATCAATTCAATACCAATCATGAACAGCATATGCTGAAGAGAAATCAATCCAAAACCAATAATGCACACTAGAAGCACAAGAGAAATCAATCCAGAACCATAATCGCACCACAGAAGCAGAGGAGGAATAACAGCGCTACTCGCGTATGGCAGGCAGCGGTCGCGGCGAGGAGTAAGGAAGCGGCCCCCCAAAAGTCGGAGTTCGGGCAGCTCGCCTCCGTTGCCCTGCTCCTCGTGTGGGTCTGCAGCGTCCATCTGCAGGGACTGTGGGGCCCTCCTGCCCACCGGCAGTGCTGACCCGGGTAGGGGTGGCCCTCATGATGACCCAAACTCCACCTCTACCAGACCCTCCGACCGCGTAGGGCCGGAGTGTGCAGGTGAGGAGGCTTTGACGTGCGTGAGCGCATTAGTGTACTGGTTGAAATTGGTAAAGCTGAAAAACCCCATAACGACAGGGTTTTGGTTCTCATATTGCCATTATCATAACCGTCGTCATTTGAGTGGCGTTGCATCAGGTTGTCACGGGTGTCAATTTGAGGAACTGCCTCTCAGCAGTGAACTTCGAAGAGAAGATTAGGGAAGAAATTTAACAAAAACTACAATTTGTAAAGGCTATTTTCGAACAATAACGGTATGGTTCTAGGGCAGAGTTCAAGTCTTTTGATGATGGAATTAGTGTAATTGCTGTAATGAAGCCAATAATAAAGTCGTCAAAGCTAAAGCAATTTTTCACAAGCTTTTGCAGTGTTCCATACCGCGTCTCAAAATCAATAAATTGTTCTTCTATTTTTGGCTTATAATTTATTTTATGATACACACTTTCTGAATGAACAAATTAATATGGACTTATTGGCATTGAGGATTTACATGAATTGTGTGTAACAGGAGAGAAGAAATAACAGTAAGTGCCTTCAGAATACTGTCAGTGACTTCCGTGTCATGATACATTCTTTCCATCATCAGCTTCGCATACAAATTAATTTTGCCCCAGTATCGTTTTATTATGAATTATCGGTGGTAAAAAACCGAGTGCGTACTCTTTCTTATACTAACTGATGGAGGTCGTAGAGCTAATACATGCTAATCTAATGCTAGCTATTAAAGAAGCTGAAAAACCATTTGTACAACCCGATTGTTTTAATGTAGCGATCAATGGAGATGTTTCCACTTCCTAAATAAAACTTGCCATGTAGAGGTTTTTATTCTGAATGATATGATTTCCCACGCACAACTCCTCTACTTCAAATGTACAACGCTTTCGTTGAATCTTTTTATATATTTAAGGTAATAACATGGGTTTCAGATATTGTCGTATTCCCAATTAGAAAATTCGTGCAAAATACTTTTTGTTTGATTATAGTTTATAACTCACAGTGATGGTTGAAGGAGCGAACTCTACTTTATTCATGCGTCAGGTACAAATCTTAGTGCTCACAAAACATGACAGATACATAAATTTCGTTGGTGTTTTTAGCTAGGTACGTACATATACGGGGTCTACGTTAGTGAAGTGCATGCACGTGGTCTATATTAGCTGAGTACATGTACAAAATCTACATCAGGTACACAGCTGTTGTAGCCTTGCTTTGCCCGCTGATGCGAGCTTTGGCAGAGATGCTTCACCACTCATTCAGTATTTGCACCCGAAACTGTGATTGAATCATGAATGGTTTAGTATCACCCTGGACGGAACAAAGCACTGCCGCAACAGATCCGGTCACCACTGACTCCTCCTCTTGCCACCAGCTCCCGTAATTGGCCAGAGGTCGGTCTGGCTCATGACTCTCCTTTCCTCACACGATGCCGGTAGTCATTAACCGTTTTAGCTGTGTCATTATAACCATGTAATTCATGATTATCACAAAAGTATGCCAATCTTCATGCAACAAACATACAGATAAAGATCAGGCCATAAATGTGGGCCATCGTTAACTCTGCCATATCTGTTCGAGTAATCTCTAAAATCAGAGAGTACACCTCATGACGAATATTATTCGACACGACATTAACCACGGAAGTAATTGTTAACTTCGTTTTTATGTATTTAAATAATCTCTGACTAACACCCGAAAGTACTCTACTTAGAGTTTTACATTATGGTACTGCCAAAACTATGACGGTAATCATCAATTCCATTTTTGTCTGCTCGAGTAAGCTTAGATGGACTCTAGAGACTCCTGAACTTAACGCTGTAATAGGCATTATCTCGATCATGTTGGCAGTTATTGCCGCCGTCTTTCTGTTATCGAACACAAAAATTCACACCGCAAGAACGTTACAAAACGCACTGTTCGTCAGAATCTGGATCACGTTAACTATCATTAACTCTATTTCTTTTTGTGCTTTAACAATTTCATCTCTAAAGAGTAGGCGACCTAACGCCATATTCGACACTGCTTAGACCGCCCGGGCATCCCTGACCCGTGCCCGTCGTGTGGGTGCCGGAGTCGTCTGCTGTCGTGCGACCTGACGTGCCCCGCTGGGGGCACCTTATCATCGTCACACAGCTCGTCCGACCTCAGCAGCCCCAACGAGTCCTGCTACAGCTTCGTCAGGAGAGCACTACAGGTAGACCAACTGACGTGCTGCTACAGTGACTCCTCCTCGTCCTCCACAGGCAAACAGGTTCTCGTTGGTTGGGTTTCGTCTTCTTAACCATTTTCCGTCTTAGTCCGGTCTATATCCCAACAACATCTCGTCCCAGCTCGGTCTTCCCTTCTTGCTGTTATTCACTATTCCTGTTGCTACGTTCAAACTTAACTGTTCTCAATTTTTGATACCCTCAAGTTGTGACTTTTCTGCAATCGACGTCTCTATTTCCTTTTTGAATAATGTCTACGTACACTTCATCCCAATCTGAACTCTTCTTCTTGATGGCATTGCTTCTTCTTCTAATTGAAAGAATGCTACGGCCTGCAATTTTTTACAAGTTTTGCTCTTATATTGTGCACTTGAATTTGCAACTGAAGTTTTTTTTGCTTGGTGGTATTTCTACAAATCCATGCTATCTGAGCTGGCAGTTTCTTATTTTCCTGACATGTCTTTGACGAGGTACGATCGTGTGAAGAGGTTAGAGAGCGTGCGTACACGATCTGAGCTCATGTCGGAGCTCCAGTCTTTTGGGATCAGGTGGAGAACTCGGAGTCTACTGCGATTACGAAGGCATCAAATTGTATTATTTTTCGGATTTTTGTAATGAATGGACACTGAGTAACATTAACGGTGAGTCGCTGAATATCATTAACCATGAGTCACCGATTTACATTGAAAATGAGTCACCGAGTAACATTGAAAATGAGTCTCCGAGTAACATTAACTGTGAGTCACTGAGTAACATTGAAAATGAGTCACAGAGTAACATTGAAAATGAGTCGCTGAGTAACATTAACGGTGAGTCGCTGAGTAACATTAACCGTGAGTCTCCGAGTAACATTAACCGTGGGTCACCGAGATGCATTGAAAATGAGTCACTGAGTAACATTGAAATGAGTCGCTGAGTGACATTGCAAATGAGTCACTGAGTAACATTAAAAATGAACAGAAGTACAAGTAATTAATTGGCGGAATTGACATCACTGCGAATGATACGAACTGAGAACTAAGTTTCGCGGCAAGCAAATTATGAAAATCACACAATGAGAGGCACGCACCATACGAAAAATGCTTGAAACGAGTTTATGCACTTTGAGCTTCATATGAACCGGAAAAATTGACAAAATGATCATTTTACAATATTTTTGTAACGTAAACTACTGATCCTGGTTATAGAGCAATTTATCATTCATGAATGGCGAACATAAATGAATATACACAGATGGCCCCTCGACGATGTCTGGATTAAAAACGTGCACCTGCTCGCCATTTTGCTCGTTAATGACTTATAGGTTGATCGTCAAATGTTTGTTTAATATATCCGATTATTAAATGATTTAATTCTTAGTTATGTTCATAATTTGCCCAAACTAATGTGCTGACAGACTTGGATGAGTTAACAGGGCTAATGAAAAGAATATTTTTTCAGCAGCAAAAATTCAATTCTTCTCGTTCTCTTTCATGATTTAGTAAGCATTCTTGAAAAACACCCGAGGAATCATATAACATTTTCTCGGACGTGTTTTGAAATTTGCGGATTTTTTTGCCTCTTCCTGTCCACACACTTCCGCGGCTTCACTTAAAATGCCGCAGTTTGCGACAGGTCTCATTTCAAACCGGCATTTATGAACGTCAAGATTCAACATTGTGTTTCTGGAATTCTTCATTCTCTTAGCTTCGCTTTGCCTTTCCTTTCCCTTTCACTAAAATTTCCGTCCTACTATTTTCAGAGAGAATTACCGTTTTCTTTGTTAATTACTGATTTCCATCGTTTATTGTTATTGCTGTTGTTTGTTGTTTTTACATGTTTGTCATTGTTAAATGCTGTTCGTGATAGTTATTTAAATTTTTTCCCCTTTGACTACTATTTTTATCGTTATTTAGCGCGTTATCGTCAATTACTGCTTTCCAATGTAAATCACGGTTTTTATCTGTCATTTAACGTTTTACACCCGTTATTTTTCTACTGTTATCTCCTTTTCATCGTTATTTACTGTTTTTCATTGTCATTCACGGTTTTTCACAGTTAATTGTCGTTGTCATCGTGTTCCACAATTATTTTCTTGAATTTATATTTTATCGTTGCTCATGATTTATATTTCTATAATTTGACTGAATTTTCCTTGTTTATTGCCGTTGTTATCACTTATGATTTTTTTCTTTATATTCGGTTTCTCATCATTTACCGTTAATAGATTTGTTTATAATTTTCACAGCTATTTGCCATTTACATCGTCATTTGCCATTATCATCTTATACAGTTTTTGTCGTTACAAACGTTTACCCTGTTATGTACCATTTTCGGTATTTACCGTTTTTTTGCATATTTACCGTATTTATCGTTATATACCGTTATCATTGTTATGTACCATTTTTAATAGTGTACATAGTGACTGGTCGTAGTTTTCAGTGTCGTCTCTTCGTTATTAACCCGCGCGTTGTTTTTTGAAAACCTAAAGCTCTTAAATGTCGTCGAATAATTATATAATTAGCTTAAAGTTCGTGATACAAATGAATTAAACGAATTTAATGTACGAGAATCAAATAATGACTAAAATTTTGTTCAAAGAGAAGCGTGATCAAATTTATTTACCGCTGTTTCCTCACAAATTATTTCTTTGGACAACGAATCATACATTTTGTAGCTTCCATAACACTTTTAGTTTTTCGCAAATATTGGTTCCTGTGAATAAATGATGTAAGCACTGAACTGGCGTTTGGTATTGAATTTTTATAACCCCGCTTGGAAAATCTTTTTGAGGTAAAACACTTCAATCGTTGCCTAAATTTTTGTTCCAAAACTCCTTAAGTCTCAATCTAGTCTGCATGCCGTTTTTATGCATCGTTCGCATTTACAGAAGTTGACAAGCAGCAGAAGAGGATCGTCAGGGTCAAGTTCTTCCGGCCGTTCTTGGTTCCTGCCCGGTGGGGGGCTACGCTCCGACGACTGGGGCAGAGGAGGCACCAGCGCCGGGGGATGCAAGGGCAAAGTTCCTCTGCGGGGAGGATCCACAGACTCTCAAGAGAACCTGGACGACGTCCCTATTGAACTTCGACATCTGGAGCCAGAAGATCCGGCAATGCTCGACATCCCTCCTTCGCCTGCGATTAAGAATGGCTTCACGTATGCCTCATACGACCAGTCCCAGGAACCAAAGTCCAGAAGCCTAACCGACTTGGCCAAGGCAGCTCCGCGGAGTGTTAGCCCACAGCGACTAGATTCTGAAGCAGGGCTGGGAAGCTCTTCCGACTGCTTGACATCAGTTGACAGTCTATCGAATGTCATTCGGTCGAAGTCAAGTTCCTCCTGTTTTTCGTTATCATCTCCTATTTCGATGAGTGGTGTCAGTGCAGCGAGCATCGACAGCGAGCAAACGAAAGATTCCCTCAGTTCAGAAAACACAAAAGAGACCAACTGTGCTGACTCCCCGAAGTATGTTACTTTGCATAGTGTCGATAGTGGCTTAGATGTAGAGACACCGGTTGTAAGTACCCGGAAAAGGCCTATATTAACGAAGCAGAAAACTTCAATAAATGAGTGTGAATTAGAAACCCCAATTCTTATTGAAATAAGTAAGCCCGAGAAGCTCACTGAACAGATCAAAGCTCCTTCTGAAGAAGTCGTGGATACTGATAAAGATTATTTGAGTATTCCGAAAGGCTTGGGGATAATTAAGCAAAGTTCTTTGAATGATGAATTCATTTTCCCAGATAGATTCATGGAAAAAGAGAAGATAAAACAAAGTATCCAGAAGCAAAGCTCTCTGAATGAAGATTTAATATACGGAAACAAAGAACAGAAACATGAATCCCTGAAAGATATTTTATTCAAAGCTCAAGTGAAGAGATTTCAGGTCCTTCGCGAAAGTTTTGAAAAGCTAAGGACTGCAAGTTTAGATAGATTTGAGAAAGAAAGGCCGGAATCTCTCAAGAATGGCATAGTAAAACTCTTGCAGTCATGGAGAAGTGAACTTCTACTGGGCAAAGGAGGCACAAAAGAAGGGCAGCAGGTAGGCCAAAACACAGACGCTTCAACAGACGGACCAAAAGAATGTAGCATAATACAAAGATTACTGAGACGTGGTAGCGGGAGCGTTGATAACGACGACAGCAGAAGAAGCAGTTTCGAAGACAGAAAATATTTTGCCTTTGAGCCGAGGGAGAGAAAGTCGTCCAGAGAAGACGGTTCCGACAGCTCGAAAGAGAATAGTTTTCAAAGTGATACAAGTATTGACTCTGAAGACAGTTGCGTGTCGGTCATATTTGTACCTAAGCCCGGTCAAACAACTCCAGTAGATATCAAAGAAAGAAACCGTTCGGTTTCTTCTGAGTCGTCGGAAGGGACCGACATCCCTTTATCTCCTAAGTCTCCCAAGTCACCCAAGTCGCCCAAGTCTCCAGGCACTACCACTGCTGGCAGCACTGCTACTGGAGCTGGTGGTCCCTCGCGGTATTTCCCCACTGGTAGATTCTTGGGCCCCAAAATTCCTCCAATGCTCCCAATGGGAGTTAGCACTTCATTTGCTTCACCATTGGCGACAGGTTCAAGTTTGGAAGCGAAAAAACAAAGTCCGACTGCAACCGACGTTTCGTCATCGTTATCAAGCTCATCTCGTTTCTGCCAAAGTTCTTCCCTAGACAGAACCGATGTCAAGTCAGTAAGGCCAACTCCTCCGACTTCAGAAACTTACAGGGAATTATTTCGGCAAAATTCTCTAACATCTCAAGCCATCATTGACGATGTTGTTAAGACCGCAACGAACGTGGCTGGGTTGTCTTCAACGAAAATCACACGTCTTCCTTTACAAAGTATAGGAAAATCTGTCTTACCAAAACAAACTACTCATAGTTTAGAATCTGAAACTAGATCCTCTGAGTTATATAAGGGAGGTTCAGTCGCACCTGCTGGTCCAATGAGTCAGCTGGGAATTTCAGAAGCGGTGGTGATGCCATCCTCTATTGAATCTAGCGCTTCCTCTTCATCATCTTCAGCGTCTAGCTCACTGTTTAGCTCCCCTTCGCCATCCATGAAATTCTCTCCGAAACATGAACCAAGTGTGATGAAACGGGATCTCAGCTACACGAATCAATTGTCATCACTACTTTTAGGAGAAAATGTTGAGATTATTCGCAAGCCGGCAACCGCCGGTAACAGAGATGTACAAATCGTAAGGAAAACAGTGCCTCGTTTTCTTACTTTTGATGTATTTAACCCTGAAACCGATGATTTAGATAGCGATAATTCATCCTCTTCTTCGTCTTCCTCTACGACTTCCCCGAGCTCACATTCCGAAAGCTCAGTGATAGAGCGAGGATGGCCTACCGAAAAAGACATTGAAGAATTAGACAAGGAAATCAAGAGGTGTGAGGAAGAAGAGAAAATAAGGAATCTGCAAATTTCCCAAACCTTGGCCCAAGAGGCGATGGATGAGACTCTTCAAGCAGCGGACGCGCCGAAACTGTCGCTGGTGGAGCCTGTGCACAAGATGGACACCATTAGGGAGGAGACGCCTAGCAGCGACCCAGGTGTGTGTTCTTACTTATAACTCTTCCCTTCTTCATTGATGCTTTGACCGCTATGGGATAATCTGAGGTTCAACATTCAACTTAAAGTTAACTGTAGAACGGGATTTTGAAAATAGCAAACATAAGCCAGATCGTGCCATCATTTAGGTTTGATTAATAGTATAAAAAAATTGAGTTTGTGACTACAGGTCGGTACTCATTAACATTACTATGATGCGAGGTACCTGGTACGAGCTAGTGTCAAGTCGTAAACGACGTGACCCCAGAGTGGTCAGCGAGACAGGCCATGACATTTATTAAACCTGGATACATGGGACATTTCACTATCACAATCCACTCATGAGCAGACAATTTGTTCAGGATAAATACGAAAATTGTCACATGAACATTGCAGACACAAAGAGACATTGACAAATTAGTTTATTGCATTATCTCAAATAACAACTACAATGCTGTCGTGCGTCAACACTACAACTTGAACATCGCATCAGACCAGCTTGCGGGCCAAATTACTACGCGATATTGACACCAAATGAAATACCTTCTTTTGAAGTAAAACTTGATTGAAATACGGGGTGATTGATTTTCACGGTAATTTTCGTGCAGCTATATCAATTTGAAGCCAAACACAATTGACATAGGAACCCACTTTTTTCTTACTTTTTTCTTTGTTGCCAACCTTCGATTTCGAGCTTAACGTTCATCGGCGTGTGTGCGATAATGAGCCCTTAATTCTTTTCTATTATGTTATCGTATATTCCAACACTTGTCTAATGTGCGGGTAGTTCTTAGGCGATTAATAATACCCTCAAATAGAATGGTTATGCACAGTTGCTCGGCAAAATCACTGCATAAGTCCCAGTACACACATACAGTTACACACATGAAGAATTGTACAATTTCCATGGATGCAACATATTTTGTGCATTCGTTCAAATTGAGCGAATCATAGTTTCCCTTATACTATTTGTAAACGCTCAGCGAGTGACAATGGCACATTTTTTGAGATAGTTTTCTCAAACTGATCTTATACCTCCTCTTCAAATACTACAGAAGTTGTTCAATTTCCTCACCCTATTTATTCCTCAATGCGTATTTTAATTTCAAATTGATCTGTTGTGCTGAAGTTGAGTGTGTTTCATTTCCCAGGAAGTGCGGTCAGAAAAGCTAGAGGGCTCCCTGAGCTGCCTGCCGGCCCCCCTCCAAGTATCATCCCCCTCCACCAGGCGGCGCCTCGAGCGGCCCTCACATATCAGTCCAGTTCGTTGAATTCTTTTGAAACGAAGCTCTTTCAAGCCCAAAGTGGCCGGCGAGCCTCTCTGTCGTCTCCTGGCAACGCTTCTGTGAAGCCGCACCACGTGACGCCTCACTTACCGTCGCAGAGATCTGCCAACTTCCACGCATCGGGTCTGAAAATTACGGAGTACACAGGGAAATCTGGTGCTTCGTACGGCATGGGGCACAGGTCTATGGAGCTCCATACTGTTCAGGGTGTTCAGTGGAAGGATAACCTTCATCCTTTAGCGTTCAGTACCTTAAGTTCATCCAGCCGTAAGCCAGTCGGGATCGACAAAAATTTTAGATCTTCTTCTGAAAGCTTATCGGAAAGTTTACCTTCAAGTAGTCCATCTAGGTTCTCCTCAGCTTCATCTCCGTCGAGACAGTATAGTAAGCATTTCTCAATATCGTATGAATTTATTGTGTGTCATTTTGTAATTGAAAATGAAATACCAAGCGAATACTGGTCCAGAATTGATGTTAGAAATTGAAACATTCATATTTGATACCCTACTTCCTTTTACTTTACAGGAATTAAATGTTCACATTGAGGAATTCAGTCATCAGATTCATTATTTGATTGATGTGGGCTTTACTGAACAACTGCTTTTCACAGGCTTGGCTCGATCGGAGGCCAGAAGGAGACGAGCTGTACAACTGAAAGGACGGTTAGACATCGCAGGATCTCATCGAGATATGATACCGTTGTCTATTCCCGGCAGCGGTCGAGCTCCGATATCGGTGACAGGGCGCAGTTCCTCAGCAGTGTGCTCAAGGTCGGTCATCCCTCTCAACGTCACCGGCCCCAGACGAAACACCATCAACGTGATTCCCATAACTGTGCCGGAGCCAACATCGACGTTAGATCCTGCTTTAGAAGTCCTGTCTCCAGAAGAATCACACTACCCTGCCCCCGAAGAAGCTGGGTCTGTAGGAACTCAACTTGTCGGTTGTTCGAAGGAGAAACTCTCTTCACAAGCACCTGAACACGGCGTTGCGGTTGGACCTTCTGGGCTCGAGTCTGTCGTGGATGAATCTGGAAAAGTCAGTTTAGAGAAAAGGTCAAGACCAAGTGATACGTTACAGAAACAAAGCTCCTTTGAACTACCATCAATTTTAAAAAATTTATTTTCCAGTTCTTCGACAACCGCTGTTCCAAAAGAATTAAGTGCAGATAAAGGAAACAAAACTAGCCCCTTTTCTGGTTTATCATCGTTTCTTCCTTTAAAGCTTAGTCAAGAGAATCTTACCCTAGGAGGCTCGAAAGACCATCAATTGAACGACCAAAGACCAAGAGCCTATTCTCTTGATAAGTTTAAGCTACGAAAGAGCGACAGTACAACCCCCTTAATTCAATCCCAAGACTCGAGCTCGTTAAACCTAGATTACGTAGGCAAAGAGAACGTCAAACCACCAAGTCATACGTCCGCTCAAGAAGTACTACAGTGTAGTATGGAAGCTAGTCCGAAAGATTTTATAGGCAAAACAGAAAATGAGATGCAGAACCGATCGCCTAAAAAACCGGAATGTCTCGTCTGTGCCAAAGAAGCACAAAAACGACAGAAACAGAGGGAAGAAGAAGCGTTAGCTCAGCAGCTTGCCAACGCTCGTCGCTTGGCAAAACGCAGAGAAACGTTCCGACCTCAGGGGTCTTTGGACTCTGCTCAGAGTGATCGAACTTCCTCTGGATCAGGGAAAGGGTGGTCGCCATCTTTGACCCGAAGTGGGTCATTGGACCTGGACATCGAGTGGCGCGACGAGGACAGGTCGGGGTCCAAAGTCGGCTGGGGAGGAACAGGTGACAATTCGCTTTCGACGTCCCAAGACTCTCTGCAGTCGGACACTGGAGGAGCGCCTACTCTTCATAGGTATTATCACGTTTTCAGGGACCGCGAACTTGACCAACTCATCGAGAAATATGTTCAGAATCTGCACATCATTTCCTCATACTATGATCACGCTAACTGGTGCATTATAGCTGAAAAAGTACAGGTTTGGACCATATGAGCTTTAATATAATATATCACTTACAACCTATTGCTTGACGTTTATCTCTAGTGAAGCATGTAATGGCCTAGTGTAAATATACACTGATTGTGTATACTAATACAAAGTTCATAAATGATTTAGCTATACTAGTGTATATCACACAGTGTTCATATTTTTGTTAAGTGGTGTTTGTGTTGATGATTTTGTAGTTGAATCGTAAATGATCATATCATATTCACGGTGTCTTACAGCGCCTACTTGTACCAGTTTAGTGGTGCTGTGAGGCGGCGTCTCTAACTGCTCGGAGGTAACCTGATGCCGCCGCACCATGATCATTTCTCTCAAGGACCTTTACGCTTCACAGGAGCTGTATTTTCAAAACATTTTACTTCATCACAGCTGTACAGTAGGGAGTGAAAGTTTCTCTTTCTACTAAGTAACCCTACGTGCAGTTTTCTCTACCGGAAATTCGAAAGTGTATGAGCTTGTTTTTTGCCAGAAAAAACAGCCCGTTGTGTGGGGAACTCGAGAGGAACTTTCGCTGTCCTCCGTAAAGTTATGACGACGAAATGTTTCTAAAATCCACGCTAGAACTATAAATGTTAACCCAAAATGACATTTTGAAATGACAGACTAGTGCGGTGTAGTTTTACCTGGTCGAGTTTACTTCGCTGAAGGCATGTGCTCACACCCCAAGTCAGAATGGGACGATTGATCCCTTCAAATTTCTACCCTCCTTTAGAGTTGAAGTTCTAAGACGAAGCCGAGTGTGAATTTGACAAGGGCTCTTCTGACGCTTTCATTATTGCCTTCTAAAGATATGTTTTTCTAATCTGAAACGTGAACCGAATCGAGTTGTGAATCTTAACTGTGTATTTTTATCAATTTTTGAACGTAATCATTATGCGCGGAACGCTGAACTTCGGGTCCGATGCGGGAAAGTTCTATAACTGACCTATTCAATGAAGCATCAGAATGCTTCGTCTTACCCCAGTCTAACTTTTTCGCTGGAGCTTCTATGATTTTAGTGAGTATATGCTTTTCACTGGGCCGTTAAAATCAAAGATTCACTCGCCAAAAATTTGCACCGTAAAGCTACTTCTCTTTTTGGATTTCCTAAATCTATTTCACTGACTCTTGCCTTCCCTGGGCACAATGATGCAGAGTTCCTGTAAATTGCAGGGATTTATGGTTGAAACTGCTGTTTACTGAACTCAAATTCGATTATGTTCAAAATTTGAATTTTGTAGGATAGGATGTTATGAATAGAGATTGATCATCTTTAGGAAACCCTATAAAAAATAAGGCAAGCCTTTGTTTTAAGTTGATGTTACACGTGTGGTTATTTTTGTGTTAATTAAAGTGAACTATTTGTTTGTTGTTCGAAGAAAATGTATTTATTAAATATGGCACAGAATTTTTTAAGGCTCTTGATTCATTATCAAAGTTCGCATGTGTGGTATTACGTGCTTGAACTGTAAAGTGTTATGTTATTTTTTTTAAAATTTGTTACAGAGAATACATATTTAATTTGTATTCAGGTTTTTAATTTTTACCGTGTTTAAATATTTAATTTTAGAAGGTTATCGTTGAGTGGTGTCCCTCATATCAACGCGCGTGTTATGTTTTACGCTATTTCAGATTTTGAGAGACACGATTATTTTTTCTTTTGAATTTTTCTTTTGTATTTTTGTTTTCTCTAAGGTGTAGCTCCTGCAGGTAAAAACTGTAATTTGAAAAATTTATCCGCCCTCTCATTAGAAAACACCAAAACTTTTGTTTCGTATGACATGGTTTGTTTCGAGAGTTTGAAATTACGGTTCACCTACTAAATGAATGTTTGGCACAACTTGATGGCATTCAACTGGAGCGTCTGAATCCAACGTTCATCTCAACTAGTGGGAGAAGAAATGTTCACTTCGCTTCAATGAGACTGTCAATTCTCAAAGTGGTCAGATTTTTGATCTTCAGTCTGTTTCACTAATCAATGCAGAGATTATCCCTCAACTCACATGCAAAATTCTATACCTCTACAGTAAACTGTTGGTGTTAAAGAGACAGACGAAGAAGTGGCAGGCTGGGAGGCATTTCTTGGCTGCATTGGTGTTTGAAGAAACGGACATAGAACTGTGTTCTCGAATAGTGTTCGATGAAACAGACACACAATCTAAACCTGTGCCGGCATTCTAAATTATGGCTCAAGTGTTCCAAGGCGAAACACTCCCAGCTCGAGAGGGTCCTGCGTGCATCGGCGGACTCTTATCCGAAGTTTTATGCGACGTGAAGTTTCGATGTTTTGAGACTGGGTCTGGGTCTCCACACACTTAAGAGAAAAGCAGACTTGGATGCTTATGGTTCGCTTCGCAGCACCGCAAAATCACGTAGACTGCAACGGTAGTGTGAGAACGGTCTGGCTACGTCTTACTATCTTGGTGTATTCTTTCCAATGGGTTATTCTTTCTCGTCGCCGATCGGGATCTACCCTGGTCAATACGACCCAACCCATGGTCGTATTTTTTACACAAAAGGTATATAATATACGTATGGCTGCTACTCCACAGTCGCGAAGTAGCGCTAAACTCTGCGGGGAAACAGATTCACATTTCACCTGATAATATCATTCTTCATATCGCCCAGGTGGATACTTCACATTTCAACGTCCGAAACACTGCTTCTCTCCTGATTTTGAATGCAGGAATATGAAATAGATATTGGTGTTCTTTTTCAGAATATGCAATATTTTTTCAATGTTCAGTATATATGTTACACGTTCGTGGGAAAGTTCCTCATCATCCGAAAAAATGTCCTGAAGGCTATTCCGATTCGAAAGTTGAAACTTTGTCCAGCGTAATTTTATTGAGCACATTTTCCTTTTAATCTTATGGTGAACCCCGTTTTTCTCTAGTGGCAATTTGGATTAATCCGTTAGTTATCGTTGTCTCTTTCCCAATAGCGAAAACTAAAAGAACGTCATGAGTAAACCTTCCTTTACTATTAAAAATCTGCGTGTGTAACAAGTTTCCATACTTCAAGTTTCAGATGGAAAAATGTATGCTTGGGGCTGACGGTCCCTTCAACACACTGCCCGCGGTGGGTTGAACTGAAGGTCAGTGGTCAGTTGAGGTCAACATTCAACTCGAATTAAAATCAATGCCAAATTTCAACAATAAAAAAACGAAAGATCAATTGTAACGTGCCTTCAAATGACTTTCATCGAGTACATGTAAAATATTATTTTGTGACCACTGGTTGGTCACCGGCTTTTTGGAAATCTTATCGGTGGCCACGGGTGGGTCATCAAGCAGTCAACAGGCTAAAGCGCAAGTTTTTTAATACTTAAAAATAGAAGGAAATGCTAAAATGCTTGTCAATTTGAGAAAAAAAATTTCTGAAAAGCCATTTCATCATCTTAGTTTTCGTTTGTGCAAAATTGACGAGAGAGGAATTAGAAAGTGACGTTACTGAAATGAAAAGCATCACATTCGTATTGTCCTCACGTGTGTGCTGGGTTGGATTTTGATTAAATCATCAGGAGCCGGATTTTCGAGCAATTTACGTAGTTCTTCGAGTTCGATTACGATGGATCAAGTGCTACGCCAAAAAGCGTAAACTTACTTAGATCTCTTCTGAAAAATATTGCCAAAAATAACTCGTAAAAAATATCGAATGGCATCATGCAACAGATGTATGGTTGTGACTACGTAAATTTCATCACCAGTTTTTCATTGATAAGCTGCAGGCACGAATGATTATTTAACTTTTTCTGAGACCCAATACATTTTTAAGTCCCGGCAATTTCGTTCACTTTGTAATGTCCCATTGTTTTTTTAATAAGAAAATTTTTATAAAATGGAGTCGGTTCAGTGCACCATTCCCAACAGCGGGCATACAGCACATGCTCGAGGGTGGAAACTACTTCTTTATCGCTTTCTTTAAGCCACCCACACGAATAATTAATGTATTTAAGTGTAACATTTTCTTGTAAAACTGGAAAAGCTTCCACGGGACCTAAGCTCTCCCAAGATCTGCACAGGATGACTTTCGGGTCTCAATACGATGCCTTGCGTCTCGTGCACGCCTTCCTTCTGAGGTGCGCCGCCCCCTCAACTGCGCCCCACTTGCCTCCTGCATTAGGGCAGGCATACACATTGTGGTCTGTAATGGGAGTAGACCAGCTATGGTCTGTTGTCTGTTATGGGAGTAGACCAGCTATGGTCTACTCTCTATTATAAGAGTAGACCACTTATGGTCTGCTGTCTGTAATGGGAGTAGATCCATCGTGGTCTGCTATCTGTTATGATAGTAGACCAGCTATGGTGTGCTGTCTGTTATGGGAGTAGATCAGCCACAATCAACATCTCTTCATGAAAAGTAGACAAAGTTTGATCTGCTACGCGTCATGATAAGAAGAATAGCTATTGTCTGCTGTCCGTGGTGATGAATAGACCAAACATGCTCTGCTCCCGTCAGGGGAAGTAGACAAAGCGTATTTGTTCCCATCAAGACGAGTAGAACAAACGTTGGCTGCTTTCGTCTCGGCAAGTGGACCAAACATGGTTTGCTCCCGTCAGGTTAGGTAGACCAAACATGGTCTGCTTCGTCACGGCAAGTTGACCAAACGTGGTTTGCTCCCGTCAGGTTAGGTAGACCAAACATGGTCTGCTTTCGTCACGGCAAGTTGACCAAACATGGTCTGCTTTCGTCACGGCAAGTTGACTAAACGTGGTCAGCCTTCGTTACGGCGAGTAGACCAAACGTGGTCGGGCCATGGCTCACTCCCGCAAAGGGCGGATTCCTGCAGCGCTCGTGGCTGCGTTGCCACACCAGGACGGCGGTTGCCCGCTTGAGTTGCCTGCCTCTGTCCCGCCGCTGCCGCAGCTCTGTGTGCTTTAGGGTGTTACAGTAAGTTCTCGAGTTATGCTTTATTTTATGCCAATCACAACTCATCCCGATAAAAGTTGGCTCGATTTTTTTAACTAATACCATAATTGATCCAGTTATGAATAACTGAGATTGATTATTCTCCGTATAAGTTGAGATTCGTATGAGAGGATGTATAACTCGAGAGTCGACTGTACATGCTGCTCTCTATGAAAACTAACGCTTTAATTAAGGACCAAGTTATTTTCTAATGGACGAAACATCGCGTAATTTGTCACTCATAGAATCATAAAGTGTAATGGAGTGAGACCTTTTCAACGTAACATTTAAGCATAAAAATGGATGTGAAGATTTTAATGGCTGCCCGGAACGTTGGAAGACCGTGTAGGACTCATCAGAGTTGGCACGGGTAAGCAGTGTACAGTGCTCGAACTCTTGATCGATCACTTAAGCAGTGGCCGACCTCTAGATCTGTAACCAACGTTGAAATTCTTTCTAAGCATGTAAAAAGAATTAGCCGCATTGAGCAAAATGAATTTACGCGCCCTGTCGTTAAAATGTTTCACTGTTTTGAAAATATTTTGTCTTGCATCTTAAATTAGGTTTTCCATTTCCCTCTGAAGAACGGCATAATTATTATGCATAAGATTTACTCTCAAGAAATAAATCATGCATAAGATTTATTTACAATAATGGGCATATCTGTTAGAATTAAGGATAATGTTGAACTTTATTTCATGGCGGAAACTTTCGAGAGGGAGACGTGAAAATTAATATAATGCGAGAAAAAATCTACGAGTCATTTGATAAACATGTGGCGCTTTTAAATATAAAGTACAGATCATCGAATAATTCGAGGAACTGTCAATGCATGTTCAACGTACATCCATTGTTGTTTTTAAAGGGAAGTGACATGAAGCTCCATTGTTGCTTCATGTTTCAAGTGACCTAACTAGACACCCGTTTTTTAATATCCAATGTTCAAACATTCAGTTAGCACAGTTTTCCTGATTTGAGGTACTGTATCAATCAAAGTAAAAATTTTTTTTCATGGCCAGTTTTCAACTATGATGGAACAGTAGGCGTTGAGTTGACATATCTTCTCAAAGGGCTGCCCTACCAGTTTATCTTCTAAATGATTTTTAAAATAATTCTGAAATTACACGACAAGGATTTTTTGTTCGGGACTACTATAATAGATTGGCTAGGCGATTTGTGCTGCTACGTCGGCAACATTTTCATGGAGACATAAGGACATTCCCAGGTAAAAATTGTGAGCTCTCAAGCTGAGAGTTAGCTAGGCCTTCTTTTTTGTTGAAATAGAATAGGTTCTTGTTTTGTCATAGCCCATCTTTTTTCGATTCACTGTGTCCTTTTTTACATCCCTTTTTACTTTCTCCTTCATTATAATTTTTTTTCATGAACGTTTCTCCTAACCTGCTGTCTGTATGCGCTGGGGATCATGTGTGGGAACACACTTTGTGCATAAATTGCGCGTTCACTTAACTCCATTCTAAATGGCATCTCTATAGTTCCTCTCCTTGAACACCTTTGTTGCGGTAAGGGAGGCCTGAAATAACTTCTAATTTAATCTAACACAAGACTGCTCTATTTGTAGTGCAATCAGAACAGTCCTCTCAAAGATCTCTGGTGACAAAATCTGATCAATTTTCTTGGCGAAGATTTCAGGGATGACGAAGTCCTTTTAAAAAACTGATAGTTTGATTTTTTGACCTCGTGATTAGTATTGATATTAGTTTTTCGTTGATCGTTACTATGATATTCAAGGCTGCTCGGTACAAACGTTATAATGACTTTATTTCAATTTGATATTTGATGACTTTAAATCAATTGATTCTTGAGCAGCTTAGGTTAATTCGTACTCGTAAATTTGCTCGTGTAAAATGTTCTGTTCTGTAATAAGCGAGGGTGCAATGTGAAAAAACTAATTGAACGAGTACAGAATTTAACCAGCGCTACTTGCCTTTTTGATAGAGAGCAAAATTGAACTACAGTAAATATGAAAGTTTTATTAATAAATTACCAACAGCACTTCTAATATTACACCATGAACAGAATATTCGGGCGTCTGCATAAGGTAACCCAGAAAACATTGTTTTCTTCGGCAGCTTTAGGAGCTTTGGTGAAATTAGGGGCAGCACTGCTATTAATTGGATGCTCTGGATATCCTCGGTGTTTTTCCGATAATTTCGAGATTCATTGTTTCCTTTGTTTCGTAGCACGGATCCGCAAGAATAAATAAGTGTGAGTGCCGGCCAACCTCCAAACATGCACGGTAGAGGAAACAAGGTAGCTTCAAACCAGTCTTTTTTTCGTTGACTGTGTGGTTTTGCCGACATCACGGAAACTGCTATTGGTATAATTGCAGCGTTCATATTGCATCTGGTAGCACTACTACGCCTAAATCTGGCTCCACTATTGGCCAAATGATATGGTGTTTTGATGACGTCATGATGTTTGTTTGAAATAAAGCCTTTCAATTGGCCAGCTGAACAAGAGAAGGTGTATTTTCTCCCATAGAAATGACACTACCTTGTTTTCTCTACCGTGCAAACATGTGGCCAGCGATGAAATAATTTCTTAACGTATCAGAAATGAATGAATACATTTTCGAGATTTAATTTGTAACCTTCTGAAACTGAATTGATTTCGTTTTTTGATGTTTGTAGTTACGTTTCAAATGTAGGAACCATTTGGCAGCCATTCTAAGGAAATAAAGTTATTTTACATGCAAATGTTGCCATATTTGGCTTTCGAAATTTTGACCCTCTTGAATAATTCTCATTAGTTGCTCTATTACGTTACATATTTATGGAAAGTGAACTTTTCTTGACTCCGAATAAAGCAAAGTTAGCGTCCAGATTTTATTCTGAAGTATAAACGGAAACACAGAGAGCTGCAGCAGCTGTTATGGTCAGAACTCATCTCGTCTATTTAGCTCTAAGGAAAATAAATCTATAAAATTAACAATAAACTGAAGGCTACATAGATTAGTTTTCTTTTTAACCTAATCATTATTTGAAGAAACAAAAAATGCTTAGTCACTTTATTGAAATACGTACTTGAACGTATCGCATTATTACTAATATAATTCTATTAAATGTGAGACGTTTACGTTAAATTCAAAGTCATGAACATCTGCATGATTTGAAAATAACGGTGGATGATTTTTTAACATAAAAATTCTAAATTTAAAAATCAACATGAACGTTTTACTTTTACAACACACGCTACACCGCGAAGATTTTAATTTATGGAGCTATATATGTCTTCCAAAGTGTTGAATTTTGTCAACTAACCAACTGCATACTTTCCACCAAGGAAAGTGCCTTACTCTTACTGATCACACAAAAAACAAACCTGCCCACATTTTTTATCTAAGCTGAAGAGATGAGATTTAGTTATTGCACAGCTGGTTGGGCATACATAAAAAGATGTTCATCTCACATCTAGCGAATAGTTCTTTTGGGACCCCTTTGACACGATTGAACTGAAATTTACCGTTTCTTCTTCTATGATCCGTAAGCCAACTGCTTTTTGAAATCCCAAACCTTACTTCTAGGTACCTAGTTGCAGATTGCGCCGCATGAACCCGAAAACTGATTTCAAACGGGGGTGCAATATATCACTTATGCTCTCCTTGCTCCATTCATGGAAACCACACGAAAATCATGAGATCCATTCCGGAGTTATTACTATTAAATATCAGAGCTTTTTGTTGCCCACCTTAACCAATAGATTTACGTAGCGAAAATACAACTGTTCTAACATGCACAGCGGTATTTCACTCATGAAAGCAAAATGAACTCGTTATTCTAAAAATTGTTCCGTTTTTGCCTTTTGTGCTGCATTCGCTGTCTCATGCGGTGTCGTCATTTTCAGTTGTCTTTAAAATAATTATTAGTGAATTGCTTTTATTCAGCACTCACTACAAAATGGGAGTACGCCGTTAAACTTTGAATTATTCTGCCTATTGTTTTGATTGCATTTTGGGGTTAAAATCATTAATTACATTATCAATGAACAACCGACTCCTCAGCTAAATAAAAGACAATGGAAAACTACCAGCATTCTTCGTAAGCACAAAGATCGGGAGAATTGGACTTCGGACTCCTGTCTTATAATCAGATCTAATCTTGAAATTTAGTACTATCGCTTACTTAATGGCTAAATTTTTAGTTTTCACGGTACAGTGAGAAGCTGAAGTATTTGTTCCGCATTGTCTGTGGGCTGAACGCCTATTTTTCATGGTTCAGTGAGTAAACTGTCGACACACAGTTGTGTTTTTGCATTGAAAGTATAACCGATGGATTTGAACGATGTTCTGTGAGGTTATTTTGTAAACAATGTCCACATAGGCTCACAAAAAAGTAAAAATTCACGGTTTTTCTTGAGGCTTTTCCAGAAACTGATATATATTAACTTCATCCTCAAGAAACTGGGAAGTTTCACCAATAGTTGGCAGAAAATTCCTTGTTCTTACGGCATAAGTCAACCTTTGCACTTTTCTACGGCTATCCCGTATAAATTTTCTGAAAGTTCACAAAATTTATCTATCCAAGGAAAATATTTCTTATCCTACATTGCCGATAGCAAAATTGTCATCAAATTTTACACCCTCCTCCAGATGTAAACGCCAAAAAATTTTACGTTGGGAATGTATTAAAAAAACGTGACAAATATTAAAGAAATTTAGCACCCATAAATACTGAATTTCCAACAATTAAATGAAATGTAGCATTAACATGTCTGTTTTATTCTAGAAACATGAAAACAGGAATAAAAGTTCGTTTTTCAGTGGCTTAGGTTCATAGCAACAATAAAGTTTACACGTATCGAAACCAGCTGAATGCTTATGTATTTAGTTCATGATTAAAGAGCAGCACGAGTTACTTTTGTACGAAGTACAGCAGAAACTGCCGTGGTAGCTATGGTTTAATGATGGAAGAACACGACAGTTAACCACATACCGGGCAAGGTCGACTCAACGCGTCATCACCTGGTTTGTATTCCCTAAAGCGCGACCGATAAACTTCTCCGAGACCAAATGTGTCAAAACTAACCGCAGATATGTTTACACGTCGACTCGGAGCCCTACCCGGGTGTGGACGAATTCAGCATTAAATGTACAGTAAGAATCCGTCTCAAAATGAAGCATTTCTTTCAAAAAAGTTGCTGGGAACGGGTTGAGGGAGTCTCAGGCAAGTAGCGCGGAGGCAGCACTTCGCGTTGGAGAGAACGCAAACAATCTAGAAGCGCCGGCGTAACAAATCAAGCAAAAGGAAGAAGCAAATAGAATTTACTCTATTATAAACAATATTTGCCTTTCAGATAGGCAAAGCCGGATTCTTAAGCCTAATTTGAGTGATAATTCTGCCACCGGTAATACACAGACATGTGTGTATACATTTGTGCGTTGTCTGTGTGTGTGTGTGTGGGTATATGATGTAAATGAGGTTGACGACTATGTGCTTAAATAATTTGATGTCACAATTTTATTGGTTATTATTCTACGACTGAATTTTAATGCTAGGACATTTGCAAAAGATAGTCCCCTTGAACACCAAAGTCGCAGACAAAAGGTCTGAAAATATTTCGTTTTCCTCAAATTGTTTTAGTTCGACTGGTGCGAATGGATACGAGGTTGTTGATGAGAGAAAGAGTGACTCACGATATTCGCATCTTCTCAATTTAGCTACATAATCCAACAAGCGAGTGCTGTCCATCAATTCGTAAGATTACCACACGACAATCCTATAAAACCAATACACCGCCTGTTGTCAGTACCCATACTTTCACTTTCACAAGAGCTCTCTCTGACCGCAAATGTTGCTCGCGCTACTGACCGCAAGGACGGAATGATCGAAGACGGCAGTGAGTGTCGAGGTAGTAGATTACCTGACAGTTCCCACAGACCGAGCGGCCGAATGAATTTGTATCCGACTAAATTAATTCGTGAAAGATTTGTGTAACCAAAGGCATTTGTTTTCCGAAGCGGAGAACAAAACCACATGATGAGAGAGATATAGAGCATGCTAAATGCGTGGAGGCAAGAGGTTGGAGGGCAGAGAGTTTGGCTTGGAAAGGTTGGGAGAAGTTCATAATAGGGAAGCTGGAAGTAAAATAGGAAGAACAGACTGGAGTGGGTGGGGGTTTGGAGTGGAGGAGCTTAGAATAAAGCTCGGGTAGATCAGAGTGAGAGAAAAGGAGGGGAAGTTAAAAGTTGACAAGAGTGAGAGAAATTTTCCATGCCTCCTGACATCACGGCTGTCCCTTGTTTTTTCTCTCTGAAGACAACGATTCGAAATAAAAAGGAAGACTGAGTCCGACACTAAAGGTCGAGATTTGTTTTTACTATCATAACTTCATCTGACTTTTCCTTAACTTTTTATTTTTATGGTTACGTTTTCATTCGTATTGATTTTTTATAAGTTTAGCATGTTTGAGCGACTGACTTGTCCTGCCAGTTTTAACGATATTATTTGCTGTAGTTACTTCTCTAGTCAAGCAAGTAAGCTAAGAAGTCCTTGAGGCTTGGAACGGAAAAGAAGTAGTAGTACTATTAGAAGAAGTTGAAACCTTTGTAACTACTGCTACTATTATTTTTCAGTATTAAACCCTTAAGGATTTCTTAACTTGCTTGCCTGACTAGGGCCTGTGCATTTTTTTAACATCTCTGTTTTTGACTCTTTCGCTAATGACTTTTTACAGAGGGAATGTTTCACTTTCAGATGAATCATTTTATTGCTTTCATTTGAAAGTTTTCCCTGCTGACGAATCGACGAATAAACTTATCTGAGGATGTTTTGGATACATGGTATTTTGGACGCGTTTATTCGTCGCACTCTAAAGAATGTATATTTATTGAAGCTGAGTTAATATGCAACTGCTGGGCAAAAGGTTAAAAGCGCTTATATCATGCAAACTTAACAACCATTGCTATTTACTGTGCTCAGCTGTAGTAGAACCTTCCTCTATTTTTCAATTCCATTCATGAAGTCACAAGGCTCTTTTTAAGAAAATGATAATAAAATTGGTCATTTCATGAAAAAAAAAAATCGAAAACGTTCCGAAGACCAGCAATTTCCGGGCTCATGCGCTCTTCTGTTGCTTTTAAATTTTGTCATGCGCAGTGCACATCGGCGTACGTCGGAATGACGTCACGCAATATTTACGCAAGAGTGGCGGAGCACCGCGGAAGGAGTTTTCGTATCGGTAACTTGGCTCATCCTCCTCATTCAGCAATACGCAGCCACGCCGAGAAGTGAATTGCAATTATTCGTCATGGTGATTTTAAAGTAAGTGACAGTTCTTTCCGTGACTTTGACTTTAGGATTTTAGAATCATTGCATATTTTTAAGGAAAAACAGATTTTAAACAACATGCTTTGCTCGTATCCCCTTCAGATAGTTGATGTATAGTTGTCCATTTTTTGTATATCCTGGAATTTATTATCGATCGTGTTTTCATGCTTACGTTGGTTTGATTATATTTTGTGCTTTACAGAACTGATGCTGGATCTGGTCTCTGAATCGTTTTCAATTTGTTTAATAAAATGGCTAATTTAATTAGCATTTTTTTCGCTTTTAATTACTTTGCGTTATAGATAATTTACCAGAAGAGCTTATTGAAATAGTATCTGATTTTTGGTTGCCACGAGTATTGTTTCTGTTCCTTACGAAGGATCTGTTGCCACACTCGTCTACGGATAAATCAAAATATCTTTGTTAAAAATAATTTTTGCCCTGCCTAATATCTTACTAAAAACATTCTGATCCTTTTATCTCCTTATAATGATGAGGCACTGACCAAAATCAAATAAACAAGATGATGATTTGGGAAATGAATCCTGAAAGTTGTTAGGTTAATTTGAGACTTAAATTAATGTTGTGGTTATCTCTTTTTATTTGAGAGTTGTACTCGTTTTGTTCTCGTAATTTTTCTTGACAGAACTTCAGAACGCTCTGCTACTGAAGAATTCTCTCCAATAAACAGACTGTCCAAAGTGGGAGTGAGAGGGAACTTGAATTGGAAAGAGGCAGACGCTTAGAGTTCGAGGTGTGGAAATTTCAAGTGGGAGGGAAGGGGACATGGGATGGTTGGAGGAATTAGGAGTGGGAGGGAAGGGGACATGGGATGGTTGGAGGAATTAGGAGTGGGAGGGAAGGGGACATGGGATGGTTGGAGGAATAAGGAGTGGGAGGGAAGGGGACATGGG
>JACJUY010003407.1:75250-86842 GCA_014220935.1 Platorchestia sp. MABIK
AGGGGACACGGGATGGTTGGAGGAATTAGGAGTGGGAGGGAAGGGGACAAGGGATGATTGGAGGAATTAGGAGTGGAAGGGAAGGGGACACGGGATGAATGGAGGAATTAGGAGTGGGAGGGAAGGGGACATGGGATGGTTGGAGGAATTAGGAGTGGGAGGGAAGGGGACACGGGATGATTGAAGGAATTAGGAGTGAGAGGGAAGGGGACACGGGATGATTGAAGGAATTAGGAGTGGGAGGGAGGGAAAACGAGGGAAGTTGGGCGTTGCAAGGGAAGTTGAGGGTGGGGGATGAGGAAAGGGATGTTAAGAGGAGGGGCGGGGCGGGAGAATTTGGAACATGAAGAGTGGGGAATTTCGGGCGGCAAGAAGGTGAATTATGAGGGAAAGAGAGGGAGGGGAAATATGGATGGGAGAGTTAGGGTGGGAGGGATGGAAGGGTTATCAGTGGGAGTGACAGGAACAAGCTTTGAGAGGGTGGATGGGGGGTCGGATAGAGGGGAGCGGAAGAGATACAGGCTCTAGAATCTACGCAGACAAGTGGCGGCCTGGCTTCAAATTAAACGAAAAAAGAATGTAAATTTTCAACAATTATCAATTATCATTCACGTGTGCACGAGGTAGGTCGGGGCAGTTGAGGTGCGGGCATTGTATCTTCAGACGTGGTCACTCAGCTGCATTGTGTCCTCAGACGTGGTCACTCAGCCTCATTGTGTCCTCAGACGTGGTCATTCAGCTGCATTGTGTCCTGAGACGTGGTCACTCAGCTGCATTGTGTTCTCAGACGTGGTCACTCAGCTGCATTGTGTCCTCAGACGTGGTCACTCAGCTGCATTGTGTCCTCAGACGTGGTCACTCAGCTGCATTGTGTTCTCAGACGTGGTCACTCAGCTGCATTGTGTCCTCAGACGTGGTCACTCAGCTGCATTGTGTTCTCAGACGTGGTCACTCAGCTGTAGTGTGTCCTCAGACGTGGTCACTCAGCTGCTTTGTGTTCTCAGACGTGGTCACTCAGCTGCATTGTGTTCTCAGACGTGGTCACTCAGCTGCAGTGTGTCCTCAGACGTGGTCACTCAGCTGCATTGTGTCCTCAGACGTGGTCACTCAGCTGCATTGTGTTCTCAGACGTGGTCACTCAGCTGCTTTGTGTCCTCAGACGTGGTCACTCAGCTGCATTGTGTCCTCAGACGTGGTCACTCAGCTGCTTTGTGTCCTCAGACGTGGTCACTCAGCTGCTTTGTGTCCTCAGACGTGGTCACTCAGCTGCATTGTGTCCTCAGACGTGGTCACTCAGCTGCAGTGTGTCCTCAGACGTGGTCACTCAGCTGCTTTGTGTCCTCAGACGTGGTCACTCAGCTGCTTTGTGTCCTCAGACGTGGTCACTCAGCTGCAGTAATTAAGTATTTTCATAGTTATGGCGACTGCAAATTTACTCCTCAGTATTCGATTCAAGTAACTTCCTGTAAATTTACTTTGGTGCTTATTCAACTTCAATTTAAATGCATCTTATTCTTAAAAGTATTGACTGACCCGTTTTGCCCCATAAGGTAAGATTTGTTTTTGCTTGTTCTTAGGTCACCTGGTGCAAAATTTAGCTTTTTGCTCATGTTGAGTCTCTTGGAATCAGAACAATAGTTTTCAGCTTTTCAGCAGCAATTAAAAATCGTCCACTCTACATAACCATTTCTGTAATGCAAAGGCAGAGCGTTACTCTACGAGTTAGGTGTCGGGTTCGTATCCCGCATCTCCATGATAAATTTACCACAGCGAGCAGCTCTTCTGGTGATGTAGAAAACGGAGAAGGACGGTAGATAATAAAACTTATTATAATGTATGATTCGTCTAGAAACAATTGAATGAAATGATGAAATTTAAAATGTTCAATAATCCATTTCAGTCAATCACTGATTTCAGAATAAAAACAATACAAGACCATATAATCCAGATCCCAGGCGACCTGTTGGCTCACTTTGCTCACATAACGAATTTGTGGAAAATATCGTCTACAAAATTGATTCGTACCAACTAGACAGCAAGAGAAAGTTGCAACTTTTACTCTATGTTTACTCTTTTCCTCTATGTTTACTATATGTTTACTCTATGTTTCCAGTGCGTTGAATTGTGTATTATGCTATTACTGACAACTGAATGTCTTTGGTGACCGTCAGCTAACCAACTAAGCCACTCCACACAATTATAAGAGTTATGTAATTATATAGAGACAGTGGGGGGCAAGAATAATTCAACACGCAATATTCTACTTTTCTAACAATATAAATAGTCCAACATGCATGAAATTCGAAAATTACAGTACTTAATGATCAACTTTAAGATGTAAAATGGACACTAGGTTTTCCAAGGATTCGGATTTATGTAGTTGAGGTCCTGTGTACGTTGGTCTAACAGCTTAGCAAATGTAAAATCTTGTAAGTGCCAATATTTTTGTTCCTGCACCGTACGTGGTCATGCTTATTAATGTTGAATTGGGTGTTTCCAATTTTTATAGTTTATTCTGAAATGTTGTTAACAGCATTATGTAACAGTTGCTTTCCCACAATCGTATTTAGTTAGGACCATAAACACTTCCCCGGCGTAGAGATTTCGCATTTCAGATAAATTCGTTTGGAAATTTCAAACATAAATTTAGGAGCACCAAAAAAATTTTGTCGTACTTTAAAAGTGATTTAACTCGTGAAAGCGTAAGAGAAGAAGGAGGCAGAAGTGAGCTAGTGACTAGCTCTGGGGGCCATTTTATAACAGTAAAAGAAGTGCCTGTCAAACAAGCACGTCGGGCCCCGGTCCGTGGGCCTGAACCAATAACGATCGAGATTCTCAAGTAACTTTTCCGGTTTTTTATGTCATGTAGGCTCACTGATGCCTGCAGAGGCGCACTCTTGTGCGTCATAAACACAATATTTTTGTAACCAGAATTTTAAGAATCAAATGTTTCTCAGATCCAACAATAGCCAGGTTTGGTTACGTGGCACTGAATTGCCCCTCATGTTTGCACGATATTTAAAGTGTGTAAAAATGCAGCACGATGCTTAACACAATGTTGCACGAAATTTAGCATGTTTGAAAATGGCTAGTACGCACTCGCAACACATTAGCATCTCACATCTAACACATAGTTTCGTTTTACGTTTTAATGAACGATGAACATTCTGCACTTATTCTGTGATAAAATTCCACACGATTGGTAAAATCGTCCACAAATTTAAGAACGTCATCCGAATTTGGATTTGAGTGTCCTGGTGCAGAAATCGCCGCTCTCTCAACCACTCTGCACGGCTCTCACAATACTGAAGGCACTTCGGAGCATCTTGTCTTTAAATGCACCTTAACTGGGATGTAGTATCAACATATTGATAGTATAGTCCGATTACCGTATATCTTGTCTTGCTAGATTAGTAATCTCGGTGGCAGATAAAATGTGCGACATCTAAAGTTATCTTCGCTATAAAGGAGTTCGTGTTTTTAATTACGCGGTAATCAGTTTCATTAAATTTTTATCTGCCCACCTTGAATTATGAATTTCAATCTATGTTTTTCCGTTGTACATTTGTTAGCTGATCCTTATTTACTTTATAAAACGTAACTTTAAACAAAGCGAGCTACTTTACTTAGCTGTCCACCTACAACTTAAATTTTCAGAACAAAATGACAAGAAAAGTAAATCTGAATTATTTTATTAATTGAATTAATTAATTGCCTATTATAACAGACGTCTGCTCATCACCAACATAAATTCGGAAAAAAATAAAAACAAACACGAAAATGCTTCCAGCAACACTCGGAATAATCCCGATTTTTAAGATTTGTTGTCCTTGCTGTTCGTTTTTTAGTTTGATTTTTGCGTTGTGAAGATGCTATTACCATTATTGATTATTTTACATTCATACAAACTTTATCAGTATTACTTTTCATACAAAATTTGCCCTGTGATCTACTAAGAAAAATTAAAATACTTGTAGAATTTGGTTCTAGTAGGTTGATTTGCTTGTAACAAAGATTGAAAACTGAATATAAAGTTGTAAAAGTAAATAAAGGCTTCAGAACAGCTTTAACGACAAATACAAGGGGTTTGTATAGCCTAATTGACAAATACAAGCTTTGTGTTGTATTTCAACTGTAGTTAGCGGTTATTTTGAAAATTACTTGAAAAATGACATAAATCTACGGAAACAATGGAGATTATCAAAGCTTTTTTAAATATTTGGAATTTATAGCATTTATACTTTACAAATATGGTTTGAATCCACGGACACAACAAATGTTATATGGGCTTTTAAAAACATGGGATTTATAAAATTCTGCATAAACGGAATATTTTCAGATCACTTTCCTAATTTTTTCGCCATCTTCATAAATTGCTATTTTTGAAATTTGTATGAACAGCCAGTGAACAAATAGATAATGTACATTAGAGATCTAATTTCTATAAAGGTGGTCATATGTATGCATATTCTCTTGATTCGAAAAAAGAGTAGAAAGAAATAAGAGAACAAAAGTGACATTGTGATCTCATTTGCACTCTATTTAAAACTAGAATTTGCGATCTAAGATTTCCTTAAAAAATAGATATTCTCGGATCTGACGTCGACAACAATTGGTTCATGTTACAACGCAACTATAATAAGCAAACTATTGCTTGAGTACCTTGTTCACGGATGATTGTTCTTCGTGGAAGACTAAACAGCCATTGATTTTTAGCGACTGGTTAAAAGTGTGTAACAAGATTAATAAATTAGAATAGGATGCATGGCAACTTCATTTCAAAATACAAAGGGTAAATGAACTTTCAGCGAGAATAATTGAGTATTTCCAGTTTAATCCAAGCCAGACGGCTTATACAAGGTGGGGCAAATTAAATGTCCGAGTTTTGAAAGGCGAGCGTAACGGCTGTGGTGGTGATGGTAAGATGCGCGTGGTCACCACCATCTTCCTGATGCCATCTTCAAAAAGAGAGCACACAAACGGCAATGTGTACTGATTTGAATAAAAAAACAAATAATTCTGTAAGTATTGTTTTACTTTTCCTAATAGCCTTTCAAAACGCGGCAATTGATTTGCTTCACCTTGTATGAAGTTGAAACAGTTAATATAAATATTATATAAATTTTAAACATGAAATACAAAGTACATAAGTTGTTGATACAATAAACATATTATATTTATTGTTGATACAATAAATTTAATACTTAAATGGAGTTAGAACAAAAACTGTAGAAGGTAAATAAAGTTTGAACAATAAATAAAGTGTGTGCAAATTTGGACTGAGGGTCTGGTAATGCGACCAACGTTTCGGAACCTTGTTTACCGTATGTAGGTACTTCAATGAAACCCAAAGATTGGGCTGCTCTTCAAATAGTTTCCGTTTAACATTTTACCGGCATTACGTAGGTGACGCATTCATATTAGGTGACGCAGTCTGATTTATTAATGTCGTTAGTTCAAAACAGCCAATTATGAAATTCATTGTGGGTAACACACAAGCCATGGATTTCATCTCTAAATGGTGATGTTATCAAGCACTGCATTAATTTTCCAATTTAATTCCATCGGAAAAGAAAACAATTCAAATGTATAGGGATTGACTATCTGGTAAGTTAGATTTTACTCATGTTTTCAGATCGAATGACGTTGATGCACAGGTTCGTCCCCCTTATATGTGTTTGCATCAACAATTTCGTAATTAGGAGATCCCATTGTGGAAGAAATTTTAACACGTACTTCCATCTATGTTGTTTTACTCCCAAGTGCATTATTACTCTCTTTCTCGTATAACATAAATAGCAAAACCCTTGGCCGTAAATTCCTTAGAGGCGCCTGACTGAATTTTTCAAATTCGTTGTTTTTATTCCGAAAAAATGGAACAAGAAGTCATGAGCTCTTCCTATTTTCTTAAAAAATTTTCAAATAAGATTTAATTGTAAACAAAATTTAGAAGTAATTTCTCGGTTTCCTTTTAAATTCAGGCTGCTTTTTATTACGCAGCTCTGTTAGGAATTTAAGTCTAGTTGTGTACGTTCTACTTAATAATAAATTTGACTTACAGATTTAAAACATATAATATAACCTAAAAATTCTGTGAAACCTATCTAATTTTTGCTGGCAGATTTAACCGCATGACACTGGAAACTTTTGAGTGTTCCCTGCATCCTCGACTGTGCGTTCGTACGCTATAAATGAAATAAAAGCGAAATGTTGATTAATGATCGTGGTGCTTCACGTGCCCATTTATAGAAGTTTAACGTCGATTTCTGCGTAAAAAAAGAAGACGCGATAGAAAACCCTCGTATATGTCAGTGCCATGAGTAGATGACCTCAAATTTCTTTTTTACCACCAGTTACCGATAACCATTTCGGAGCTCGCATATCGTCAAAGACTGTAAAGTTATTCCATCATTTTCATGGCTCAAGAAATTTGATTTTAGTTAATTGAAGGAAGTTAGGTTTTGTTTTTCCCTTTCTCCCACGAATTTTTTGTTGTCTGAGACTAAAGCAAAGTTCTCTTCGTCTCGCGTTTGTGATTTTTACCGCTAGAATTTTACGGTCCATTTAGTTGTGTTTCTAATGTCGGTATGTTTTCCTGATCTGTGAGACAATTTTATTTTTTAGAGTTTCCTTTCTCCAAAATTTGATGTCTTCATCCACTAAAAAACCCATGGAATGTCCTCATGGCACTGATGCTCTTGATAAGCTGCATTCTGTGGATTTCAGCGTCTTTTCTGTCCGTATAGATATGCATGTGATAATTTGTGTTACACCGTATGTCGGCTAGCTACGTTGTATCAAACTGACATCCCCACCATCGCAACAAATTTATCGCCCGGACTTAAATGCAAATGCTATCATCTGTGCTCACTGGCAGCACAGGGATATTTTGGACATACAATATAGGGAACGCAGAAATCTTATGATAGTTGACATTCTTACAACGTCGGGAACTTACAAGGATGGAAGCACTGGTAACGAAGCACTGCAAACTGATACTCAGAATTGCAGTGCAACATCTAGTCTTTTGTCTTCAAGTCTCGATGGAAGTTTCATCCTTGGTACTTTTGAATTCAAAACAATTCGAATAGCATTTCAAACAGAGACACCAACGATGACATTGTTAGGTCAGGCAGCCGGTAAGGTCCCTTTGAAGTCGTCGAAGCTGTATTTAGAACTATTTCACTTTCAAGAAAAGTGTTCGGGAACTGGTGTAAAATTTTATTTTCATTCTTTTCTCAAAACATCCAATTTCGAGAACTTTTTTTCTACGTGAACTTCAGACGCATAATTTACGAAAATCAAGTATTTACTCTTTTTTCCAGAGGCATTGAAATCCGTGTATTCGCTCAAAAATCAACGCACATTCTTTGAGGTTGGCCTGCGTCGATGTTTGACACAATGTCGGACTGCAGCTTACTTTTTTTTGACCGTCCTATGGAAGATGTTGAACAAAGCAAGGCTGTCAGGTTGTGTTATTCTTAGGGATGGATTTTATTTGAAGAATGTCAAATTGCAAGTCAAGAAACCAAGTCGGCTTGGAAGAACTTACGCTACGAGCCGTACCGCTACGTATACGAAAATTCTTTAAAAAATTTGGCCCCGGACCTCGGTGGAAGAATGGTCTTTGACAACGGTCATCTATCATTTACCTTGCAATTTAAAATAATTAATTCCGTCCTTAAATACATTTTTAAAGTTTCTGGACATCATTTAAAATATTAATCCCTTTTATTTACTATAATTCTAATAACGCCTTACTTTCCCCTGCCACCGGTGATCATTTTCTTAGATTCTATGAGTAGGCAAAATATGTTTTTGAGGTGTGATTACTGTCAATTCTTAATGTTTAACTAAAAGTTTATGTCTTCAGTTTAAATTCAATTGACTGGCACGAAATTAATGAAAAAAGTTGAATTTCAATCTGAAATACTTTCATCGTAAATTCATAACGCAGAACGAGAAGAAGGATTTTTTCACTTAGAAATTCGATTTAAATAATTTCTAAGCCATCAAACGTATCCTCAATCTTGTTCAAAGGTGAATAAAACAGAGCAGATTTTTATGCTGAATAATATTTAAAACCTTGGATGAAAAATAGTTATAAAAATTTAAATTTTTGGAGGTAAATGGTGTTCAAGAAGAGAAATTTTCATTCCAGCAAGATTTAATCGTCGTTTGAAAACACACACGCACCTAGTGAAGACCCGCACTGGGGCGGAGCTTTCACGAGTCTGGCTGCCACGGTCAGAGTGAAGGCCATGGCTGTACACGCGAAGATGGTTTATCGGTCATTGTTTTTACGCACATCTGTCGACCTTTGCGTCGGGCCTGATCTAAGGTATACTGCGGTCAATTCAGCTACGCATTCAGATTTTTATGAAGGGAATTCGAATAATTTTTATATTACTCAGAATGAACGTTTATTTCTTCCTCAATTCCCTGCCAAATTTCTCCCGAAAAAGTTAAACATGCGTTGTCCTGGAAAGAAATAAAAGTTATAAAAGAACGAGTATTCTGCAAAAAATGCCTATGAAATACACTCGTGCATCATTCGTCTTCAATTTTAAGAACAAGCTTGGGTGCGTATGGGCATTACATTATGAAAAAATGGGTGTGGGCAGTAGAGGGTAGTTGGCAAAGTATTTGCACACATGGAATTTTGCGTTTGTTAAAGTGTTGGTACGTCAACACTTAAATAGTACTAGATACTCAATGGCAGAAATAGTCTCTTGATATATATACATATGAATCCTATGAAATCGTTTCCCAACAAAATCAAATGATCAAGCTTACAAATAATTTATTCAAATAGATTTCATCCAGCATTTTCGAAATTAGAGTTATTTGAAGTGAATGCAGGAAAGCAATCACGTTCCTTCTTAGTGGACACAAATTTATGTTGCATTTCAGGCACTCGACAAAAGTGAATATTGTATGACAGAACCTGCATCTCTGCCTTGGTTCAGTGTATTCCGGGAAATGACCAATACCGAGCCTTCTTGGTTTCTCTTTCTGGTTTTACCCTAGAAGGCCTGCCTTTTCTCTTCTTCCTTGATGTCTGCTTTCCAGCCATCATCAAATCTTCTGCAATTTTGACTTGAAATTCAATGAAATGCATTTCCTTGTCGTTACTTTTGACTTGAAATTCAATGAAATGCATTTCCTTGTCGTTACTTTTGACTTGAAATTCAATGAAATGCATTTCCTTGTCGTTACTTTTGACTTGAAATTCAATGAAATGCATTTCCTTGTCGTAACTTTTGACTTGAAATTCAATGAAATGCATTTCCTTGTCGTTACTTTTGACTTGAAATTCAATGAAATGCATTTCCTTGTCGTTACTTTTGACTTGAAATTCAATGAAATGCATTTCCTTGTCGTAACTATTGACTTGAAATTCAATGAAATGCATTTCCTTGTCGTTACTTTTGACTTGAAATTCAATGAAATGCATTTCCTTGTCGTTACTTTTGACTTGAAATTCAATGAAATGCATTTCCTTGTCGTTACTTTTGACTTGAAATTCAATGAAATGCATTTCCATGTCGTTACTATCTAACAATGAATATTGGCGTCTGTAGAGGAGCCGTCCATTAGTAACTGCTACTTTGGCTATGTAGAAAAAGCTGGGATTAAACCATTTTTTACTCCTCAATTGAATTCTATTTAATGATAGTAATATGTTAGCTAAATCCACTCCTCTCCTAAATTTGTCGCATTTGTGGATCATCTGGGATCAAACAAAGAAATTGTATTCCTTCTCAATTGTACTCCATCATTCTAAGATTTCTCCTTGTTCTCTTTCTATAGAACTTTATGTCAAATTTATGGTAATACCGTCGCATCATTTTATCACAGTTATGGTTTCCCAGTACCAACAGCCCACTCAAAAGATCCGCGTCCTTTTTCCTGCAAGTTCTCATCACATCAATATTTTGTCAGCTTTTTTCATTCTGTTTGCTTTCACGCTTAGCTACAGCTAAGATTCCTTTTTCATGAAGCGTCTCAACTAGCACCAATAAAGTGACCTATTTATCAAAAACATTTTGTCATTATTTTGTACAGGGAGTTTTTCACAAAGTCTCAGGTCTTTGACCAGTTATTCCAAGGGGATGGAGACCAATCACGTACCAGTTATTCTAATAGTGATGGAGACTGTACTGATTTGCTAGTGTATATCTCGAAGTCATACATCATGCCTGATGAGCCACAACTCGGTAATACTTTATAGCCCCATTTATGAGGTTTCTTGGGGAAATATTGCTTCAGGGAAGATTTTGCTCTTGCAGGGATAATTTGTGCATCCATAGAGTTGTAGTCTTCAGGTACATTACGAAGAAAGTGTCCAGAAGACCGTGTGTACATATCACCGAATATCTCTTCGAATATACTTTAAAAAAACACGTATGTTATGATTTTCAAACATGAAAAAAAAAGTTTTTGTTGTTCATTATTAATTTTGATATAATCTGGAAGCTTGGAGATTATCTTACCTTCACCAAATTTGAAATATTGTAACACGGAGACACTACAGCACCTCACCTCGCGCTGTCTTGTTACCAACTAAGTGCTTGCATGCCAATAGGACATGTTCAGTTCATCCTTTTGAACTAGTTAATATGAAGGTGAGGTTATTTTACTTGTAATGTAAAAGACAGAGGGTTAGAGGAAAATCTCATTCTGAGTGCAAAGAGTTTGCTTAAAAATTGCAAGTAAACCTTCCAGAAAGATGGTAACTTTAAACATTCGGCAAATTAAACTCTCGAATGATTAAATTTACTCAACAATTATGTTCTTCACCGGTCAAACTAGATCGCCGTACCTCAGCCGAACGATCGTTAATATTTTTAGGCTCACTGAAGAATCAGATTAGGCAGAGCAACTCAAGGAATCATGCAGAGTTGATGAAAAATCTTCAAGCAAAAAGAATGAATACATCTTGTGATCGTCTAATTTCGAACACTAAAATTGTCTCAGAGCAACATGTAAGAATAAATGCTTCCCACTTTGATTTAAATTTAAAAGATTTAGGTTAAACATTTGCTCACGTGCCGTACTTGTTTTGGTTGCGTCGGCATCCGTTTGCATTAAAATGTTGAATATATATTCGACAACTTCAATTTAAGGATTAAAACTCCTTTCTGACAGAATTTTGCGGATGTTGGTCCAACAACAGTTTCATAACGTAAAATCTTTTGTGTGTGAATACAATACTTCTGTTCTCCGCAGGAACTTCCATCTTCCGGTCAGAGATATTTCAAAACAAATACGTTATCGCTTGGCCTCATACAGGTTCTTCACTGATAAATTCTCTCGCCCAAAATGTGAGCAAGTTTCATTATCCCTAATATCGACCCACAGCGAAGGAACTGAGTATATTCACCTCGAATGAAGTGTACAAGAGGATGAGTTGCGAATATATATATTGAACTGGGAATGAAGGTGTTTGAACACTAGATTAACTAAGAAGAACGTTATTAATCTAATTAACTTATGAGTCAAATAAATAATTGTGGAATGACAATTTATTATTTATTTTGAATATGTAGTCAAACTTCTTTTGAATGCATAAGAGAACTTATGAATTGA
>JACJUY010003408.1:3759-41888 GCA_014220935.1 Platorchestia sp. MABIK
TGTTTCACTTATGATTCAGTAAATTGAGATGGTCATTTTTTTCTCAAAAAATACCTAGGAATAACTTTTATCTAAGAACGGGAATACAACGGTGTGACAAAAGTATTAGCTCGTATGAGATTATAAGTTTATTTAAAGGCACTTTGTAGGTCATCATACTGACAGATTCTAATTCGAAATACCAAAAATAACGATACAAAGTAGAATATAAGATGTTTTCGAGAACCGTACAAATCTGACGTTCGTGAAGACTACGCCTTTCACCTTCCCTCTATGTAATGTAAAGTATACTGCGAAGGATTAATCGGCTACCCTTTGACTGAAAGGTTGTTCTCACGCATGGTTAAAGTAGAAACAATTTCATAAGCCTTTCTTGCACCACTTTCAATAGGGAATGAAAAAAATTTCCGGAAAAGTGCAATAATAGCAAAAAGGCCGCCATTATACATTCAATTTTTAGCACAATAGCTTGAATAAAAAAATGACTGGTCTTGCTAGACATGTTATATGATGCACAAGCGCTATTACTTCGGTTTGCGTAATTTAGCTTACGCCATATCAGGTATGCGACGCAGGAAAGCATAAATGCATTAAACTAAATTCTTCGCGAGCAGAAACTACGCTCAACTGCGAAGATGGTCATTCTGAATGACTTCCCTGAAAGAAAAGATTGACTGACTTTAAAAAAATAGGTAAGAAATCAAGAATTTTCAGCTGGAGATAAAAGTGAAAAGCCTTTAAAGATCTGTGCGAGTAATATTTTAAAAATATGACATATAAATGCCTAGGTGCTGTGGTATAGTATCGATCACCATAGTGTTCAGGTAACTGATATTCGACTTGAGTGAACCGGCGGTGAAAGAAAAATTAGGTTTCACAGTTTACTTCTATTTTACCACTTCACAGGAAATTTAGTACAGAGCACATGATAACGAATACACACAATTACAAATGAACATAAGATAAAATAAATTAGTTATTGATAAATTGAATGCGGGAAAAGTAGCGTTGTCCAAGTCGCCGAAAATAACTTGCAATTATAGAAACTAGGAAATTGTTTGGTGCCCAGAATCCGCCACTCGCAGTAACATTCGCAGCAATGCAGGAGTTCGAGCGAAATGGCGAGCTTAGCATCTTGCACACTTCGACTTTCAATTCCAAGTTACGTGGAACAAAAGAATCTTCTAAAAGTACAGCAACTGGTTCGGTTGTGGCTGGGCTTGCCCCGAGTATCCCAGTCTGGGAGTTGACTGACAAACTCACTGAAAAATATACGAAAACGTACGTGATACACACTAAAAACACAAAATAATGGGAATATTGGCAGGGCTATTACGTTAAAACTAACCGATAAATAAAGCCGTTCAAGTTTCGTTACCAAAACGCACCTCAGCCTCGAGTGGTGACTGCTGAAGCTATGAAAAAACACACGGATTTCTTGAACTTTATAATACAAGATGTTGTGTTCAGCAGGCACTGTCTTTAACGCAAAATACAGGTGTTCGAATTTAAAAGTAAAGACAGGTGTTCGAATCTAAAAATCTGAAACTCAAAACCGGGCGACATAAAATAAGAAAAGTTTAACCCCCAAACATTTTAATACTTAACGGCTTTCTATTCCCTTGACACATAGTCTCGATAACATTCCAACTTTTCAACAAATTGTAAAACTTTTCAATTAAAGTAAGAAAACTTCATTTAATATGATTATGTTTCGTTTAGCACGTAAAACCTAATTCAAGAAAAAGTTTCAATTCGTATACCTAATTGACAAGAAAATCGTTACCGTCAGGAGACAAAGCCAACAACGATCGTCTTACTACTATGTCGGAAACGCCTACAGAGATATAAAGTTAAAACCCTTTCTTGGGTAACAGGAGTTTTGAGATGAATCCATACGAATTCAAAAACGTTGGTTATTCTGATCCATTTTAAAAGTTAGCAAGACTGAAGTGTATCAGTTATCACAGACTGAAGTTGTCTGTGATGCCGGGAATTAACATTCGGATTTTTTTGCATTGCTATTACTCAATGGAAACCTCGAAACGTTCAGATATCCGTGGACTTCGTCGCGCAGGCCGAAGCCCCGCTTTATTTCGAAACCCCTCCGATATCTTAGGCAGACACTCAACGATATTTATAAGCGCTTTGATGAATCTGGCCCTGATTTGCCGAGCCCCACACGCAAACCTCGCTTTCAAGCAGGCCTCAAAAGAAGCGTCAAGGCCAATCCAACCGCGCCATTATCGTCATTAGCTAAGTTGAGGCTCATCAGAATGACAATTCACAAAGCGAACAAAGACCATGGCCTAAACTCTTATCCACAAGGTAGGAAGAATCTCGTAACTAATAAGATGGAAGAAGTTTTTCTGGGGAGGTACAAGAAAGTTATGAAGTACTTGAAGATCAATGGATCGACTATCAATTTTTTCGAATGAGATTTATACAGCTGATAGGGCAGGTAACACATAACGATCGATGGATTGCCTCTTTGACCATTGGCATTCAACCCACGATGACAGCGAAAAAAAACAGATAGCGCCATGACCCTCTACGTGGTTTCGAGTGAGGGTGACGTATTTTGCCGAGGACAAAAAAGGGACTGTCGAATCTTTCTGCAACGTGTTGCAGTATAGAAACCATTCCATGGATGAAAGAAATGGCTTCAAACAAGAAGCCGTGAAATAGGAATGCTTTAAAAGGATTCTTTCAATAATTTTGTATATTATCTGGATTAATAAACGCTTTCAAGCTTTTGTTATACGCAAATTCTTGGTATTTGCACAGTTGAAAGACCTAATTGGTACACGCTCAACACTCCCCTTTTGATGTACGCTGTTTGGAGTCATCCTCGAGTGACCGGCTTTGAAAGTCCACAGCCAGATTCACAGGCCTGCGTTTGAAAAAAAAATTCTATTCCTGGGGATTTTTTAAGTGATTCTTAACGAAATTGTCCTCCTAAATTGAAATATGACATTCATTTTATATGACATAGGTCTGGTTTTTGAGATACCGCGCACAACCTTTTCTGGGGAAGGGCATTTAAAAAAAAATCCGTTATTTACAACAGAGTTTTCTAAGAAATAACAATTACTTGTAAACTGGAAAAAAATAAATGTCGACTCAATTAGACTTTCTTTTAATTAATTTTAAACTTACAGACTTCTTTTGAGCCTACCCAAGACCGCAAAGAAACTATTTTCCAAGAAACGAAGTCCTTGATGACTTCCGTTTTTGAAGCGATGTTGGTTCGTCGCGTTTAAGACACCAGCAATAGTCAGCTAACATGTTGATGTCCCAGCGCCCTTGATATCTTGTCTCCATCGTCTTTATGTCTTGGTGAAATCTTTCTCCTTGTTCCTCGCTATAATCTCCACAGTTTACCGGAAAATAGTCGAGATGCGACTGGAAAACGCAAATTTCTCAACATACGAGCTCCCTTTTCTTTCGAAGCTTTTTTCATAAGCTTATTTACGTGTGAGATATATTCTGAGCTTCTTGTATTTCCCAGAAAACCGTCGATTACTTTAGTAAACGCTCGCCATGCATCTTGTTCACTGGCTTCCATATTGGTGTAAAAATGCTTGTCCTTTAACAGAGTTCTAATTTGGGGACCGTCAAATATGCCTGCATGGAGCTTGGCATCACTGATCTGTAGAATTTTTTGCAGTAGACACTTAAAAGCTTGGCCTTTTTTATTCATTGTTTTGACAAAGTTCTTCATCAGGCCAAGCTTTATTTGAAGAGGAGGCAGAAAAACATTTTTTTTTGGAGGGACTAGAGGTTGAGCTACCACGTTGTGGCAGCCAATTTGGAATGTCTCTTGAGATAGCCAATCTTTTTGCTTATAGTGAAGACTATCTGCTGGTTAGTTAGCTCTTGAGAGAGGAGGTTGCTCTCACTAAGACGGGTGCAAGAAGTTGTGTGTTCTCTTTAGAAAGACCAAGATCTCTAGTCAAGTCATTTAATTGACCTTGAGTGAGTGGTCTCTGCGAAGTCATTGTAGACGTAGGCTGATATGTCACTGAAGTGTCAGTGTCATCCACTTCTATATCTTCTATATTGTCTTGTAGCTCAGTATTTTCAGGTGGAGCGAACTGGAACTCCTGGACCATGTGGTTGTGGTTTAATGGCAGGAGGAACATCAGGATAGACTACAGTGGGCTTGTTCTTCTTATTGACACCTGAAAAAAAATTTTACACACTTAATTCACACACGTTTAATTCACTCGACCCTTGTTTCCTCATTTTTATACACAATTTTCATACCAGGAAAATTGACAATTTTTAAATACAATTAATTTTTATATAAAATTTAACCACAATTTTTCTACTCGAAAACACACTATCTTTATATACAATTACAATTTTAATAGGCTACCAAAAGATTTTTATAAACATTTCTAGATTTGTCAAAGACTACATTAAAGTTGTTATCTCACCTTTGAGATTGGTCATGCAAAAATAACAGTCTGTATTATGGTCCTTAATTGCCTTCTCTCCACACCATAGGTACACCAACTGATAAACAGTTCGTTTTGCCCTCACTCCAGCGCCTTTAGGCTACGACACAGGCTTTGCAGCACATATGTGGAGCAAAGCTTTTGTCTTGATCACCTAGCTTTATTCCAAAACAGGCATTTTAAAGGAACTTTACTAACGGCGTAATAGTGCATAGCTGATCACTAAAAGTTTTCTTTGCACACACATAAAATCTATCAGGACTGTTTTTACACTCTCTATTCCTTTGTATGAAATATAAGGAGTTTTGCTAATGTATTTGCCTACAAAAAAATTCACAAAGATACATAAAGCTTTAGAAAACATTTTAAACACTGTTCATAAATGAGAAAAGTCATGGATTAAAGTAACAACACTTAGTTGGAGAGTGAGCAAGCAACACACAACCACTCGCGAACGCGGTCAGCTAGCGACTCAGCCCTCTAACGCCATCTAGGGAGCTCGATCTGTATCTTAAAAACCAGACCTGATTGAGCAATTTGAATACTTGATTTGGATTTAGGAGACGAATTTCATATGGAACCACCTATAAAACTCTCAGGAACATTTTTGACGCAGACCAGTGATTTATGAGTCGAGTGAAAATTACCGAGAAGCCGTGGAGTGTCTGAAAATTTCTACACGATATCTACGAGTAAGTTTCACGCTCGAGGCACGTATATTGGTGTCTGGGAGGGAATTGTGAGTTTGAGAGAATTCAAAGCAGAGAGATGGAATCTATCATAACTTCGATGCAGAGCTTGCCTTCTGTACAGGCGGCAGCGGTGTGCGGTTGTTTGAGCTGCAGAGCAACATTTGGCTGCCGCCCTCCACGGACGAGTACGTTCAGTTCCGCCTTCCACCTTTCAGGGAAGAAAGCGGACAAGTTCACCTCAGCATTCCAGTATACACTGTGTGCTACAGGTATGGGTTGCAGCTGTGTGCTATAGTAGCACCGTTACTACAGCAAAGTCGTTCCTATATTCACCGAGGAGTCACATTTGTTCTGCTTATAATGTTGGAAAACGTTTGACTTGCTTTTCGTACAGGTGTAGGAGAACTCATAGCAAAATATTCCAGTTTACTATATTTAAATAAGAGTTAGCATCCGAGTATTGCGCGAGAAGTGAAAAAGTACAAAGCCTTAATTTTAAAAATTTGTAGTTATTTTTGGCCTCTATACAAGAGCTAGAATTTTGAGGGAAATTCTTAATATAGCGGAAAATACATTCCTTCCCACAAAAAATGTTTTAGTCGTGGGTTATAAAGATTAGATGAACAGAAATTTCAAACAGATTCTGATTTCTTTTATTAATGAAGAACGTAGAAATTGTATTTAATGTGAACTACTCTGGTGAAAAATCCTTAAATATTCACCTTTAGAAAACGGAGAGCTAAAGAATAAAGCCCAGCCATGCGTTCAAGTAAATTAAAGTTATTTGGATGTGAGGTCAGTCCTGTTCCTTTCTTCTGCTTAGTCTGGTTTACAAAATCATGTTCCTTGAATCCACCAGCCTTCCACATGCCCAGACTCTTTTGCTAACCGATGGGTCACCTTTTGCTAAAATTCCAAGGGACGAGCTCAATTTTAGGTCAATGATTCTCATAATGATATACTTATTTTATTTTACTCCGGAAATACTCGCAACGCCTAGATTTACCACTTCGAAAATATGCCACTTTCACCCAGGTTTCATTTATGAAGTTGTCAACCTCTCAAATCTATCCTAAAAAACCACATGCGCAACTAAACACAATAATTTCGTTACTCTCCTCCTGGAATCACAGTAACTTCAGACAGCAGTCTCTTTTTTTTACTACAACTCCGGCAGTCTTACATTCGCTCTCAGCACATGCTCATCACCAAATGCTCTGAGTAATCATGAAACGCCTTGTTTCTAAAAAGCTCGCCTGTAAATAATTATTGTCACCTCTTCCTATGTGACTCAAAATTAAAAAAAACTGTTAAACCTACTCATATAATCATTTTTACTGATGTTAATTCAGCAACTTATTTATCTCTATGAAGTGTCCAAATATCTTAAAAATGCTGTATCATCATTTAAAATGGTTTCATTTCGACAAGTTTTACAGTAGGCCTTTAAAATAATTGATTCGATGCTTTTCAGAACAAAACCCATTCATAGTTTTATAAGTATTACCACATGCTTTAATCCAGCCAATGCAGAAATGCAGAATCACAATAAAGATTTGGTATTCAAACGCTTGTTCGATATTCGAATAAAGTGATTCAGATGTACCGTGTGATATTGAAATAATACTTATTCGAGAAATTGCAAGTTCAATTCCTAGACCATCCACAAATTTAATTTCTAACTAAATTTCGGTATATGTCAAAACACCAAAGAAAATGTTTTAAATGGAACCTATTTGATTTCTAAATTTTGAATGAAAATCAGAGAAAAAATAGCATCTGATTCCGCCATTCAAGGCCCCCCAAAATACAAAGCGTTGAGAAAAAATATCGAGCATATCGGAGTCAAACTTTGCCTTGAGGTAGACACAGGTATGTAAAAGAAAAAACACTTGCAAAATGAGTTATTAGATTATTTTATACCGAATTTGAATGCCTTTACCAAACATTGTTAGAAATTTGATGCTTGTAGTAGATTCTGACACGTCGTAAGCAAAGCTTCCTTGATCAGCTAATTCCTAGGCTCAAGTAGGAGGTTTATATTTCTCTCTTACTATCGTTTCGTGTCGGAATGAAAAATCAGAAATTTAAATTATNTTATCATTGTTATGCATATAATCTTTTATTGCATCCTTGATGAAACTAATAATAAAATTTCACACAGACTCAGTAATTGAAGAACCGACATAAAAAGTTTCTCTTTTAACATTAATAATTTATGATGTTGCCAACCAAAATTGACAAAACGATGAGACCGAGCTGTACGTCCTCATGTGTACTCACCAGCTTGACATCACGAGGCAAAATGGTAATGTCATCCAACTTCTATTTTTGAAACTAGGTTTTTTCGTCTTGTTACATAACTATAGACCATCATTTACTTGGCGATAACGCACATTTATTAAAAATTTAAAAGCGAAGAATAAAATTCTAAACATTTAAAACGTTTCGGGATAAATCCCATCATCAGCTAGAAAAACACACATGAAAGTAAATTTGATTAGTTATAGAAACCAACGGTTCATGAGACTATAATAAATTAGATGGAAATTCACAGTGGGAAGGAACTAGACATATGATATATCTAGTTCCTTCCCACTGTGCATTTCCATCCAATTTATTATAGTCTCATGAACCGTTGGTGTCTATAACTAATCAAATTTACTTTCATGTGTGTTTTTTCAGCTGATGATGGGATTTATCCCGAAACTTTCAAAATGTTTAGAATTTTATTCTTCGCTTATAAATTTTTAGAGACCATCAGCAAAATACACCACAATTTTCCACAAGACTAAAAGTATCCCTAGACAAGGCTACTCCAGTCGATATTTGAATAAATCTTTTTTTTTTCGTCGTGGCTTCATTGACTTCCCTTAAATTCATCATTCCTTCAGGAATTTCCTCGTAACTTGAATTTAGTTTTTTCTTAAACGAAGAGAAGAGACGACTGTCGGTCATAAACTTTAAATTGAAAAGATCTTACCATAAACAAAAATTTCACAAAACCATAACCATAAATGGACTGTACCTTAATTTTAGCATTATAATTGTAAGATGTTTCGCAATAGCATCTTTTCCAAGAAACATGAGTTATGTATTTTGGCAAAAGCGTCTATTTGAATTTTCTTGCCTAGTAACTCCCTCAGCCCACAGCCGGCACACACACACACACACACATGCTTCCGCCTGAACGTGCCCGGGCTCTCTGATGAGCTAAGCCTGGTCTCCCTCTCCTGTGTTAGAGGATAAATAAATGCTGCTTCAAATAGTGAAGCATTTTTCAAATTAATTTAAAAATGTGTGAACTTAAACTAGAAAGAAACTAAAAAATTTATTCCCCTTTCTTACTGAAAAAAATGCTTTCAGTATTTTTGAAAAAGTGTAGTGGTTAACTGAGCTTAACTGAGTTACGAAAAAAGTAATGTCGGTACAATTAGGAATAGAACATCATTAATCATGACGGATTCCCGCGTTCTGATTAGTTGCGTTGAACATCCATAGGCGAAACAGAGGCTAATATTCATAATATTCTTTTCATAAAATTGTAGCTTAGTGGCGACCCAAATTATGTATTTGTCGATCTATGGACTCTATGTGAAACGACCAAAGTTATATGCTCATATTTTGTGCATTCGCTGGCTTCCGCTGAACAGCGAGAATCTAGTCAATAAAACATGCCCTGCAGCACTTGTGACGTTAGTCCCCGGCCAGTGAGCACGCTCTCCAAGCTGCCTGTGCTGCTCATGCATACGCTTCAGTTATCTTCATAAATTCATTATTAAATTCTTCACAATTCAGCATACATATTATGCTGTCATGTTTGTAAGGAATTTGCCAAAAAGTTGCGGTAGATGAATGTATTAGCATTTGAATCATTATGGGTTGTTGCAGCCTTGTATGAAACCTTTGAAACTCTGAGGATTGTGCGCCAAGTATTTCAGTAACTTTTTGCATCGTTATCGCTCGCATACGAATACTAAATCAAATGTTTGAAATACTTTATAGAATATGATATGATTTCAGCATGCTGTTTCAGAGCAAAATGCTTACAGTCGGAGTCAATAAGTAAGAAAAGCCAAGAACACTAAACTGAGTTCGCTGCCCCAGCTTGCGTATAACGGAGACCGAAATTGCTGGGCTGCTCACACAAGTACAGTGAGGAACGTAACTCGATCTGACATCGCAACACGAAGGAAACGAAAATAAAACGCTTGTGTTGAACGCCCATACCCCCATTACTTAACTAATCAAGTCAGAACAGGTTGCTTCCAAGCAAAGACCATTTTTGGAATATCGTTAAACATTTTTTACCGAGTGTTTCTATTCACTTTAGATGGATATACGGTTTTAAGAATTCCTTTGTTTATTTCATGATAAGGTTAGCGCTAGTGTTGAACGCCAATACCTCCTATCCATACCACATGTGAATAAATTAGGCTAATTTTGCGCCGTCACGCTTACATCTCAAACAAGCTCGCAGCCACGATCAATACAAATGAATGAGAACAGGCGAGCGGTCATGCGATGGCCTTAAAAAAGGGCTCAATGAGCAAGCGAGGCAGTCTTAAGCCTGCAACATTAGGCATGCAAAGCGAGTTTACTTCTTTTAGCGAATTACTTCGGAAGTACTGATAATTACATTAAATAATAATTTGGGGATCTCTTGAATCGTATACTCCGTGATCGCCGAAAACAAAATCTGTATAATACATTTCCAAGTATCGTCTGAGAATATTCAGCACAGATGGATGTATCTCTAATCATTTCAAACCAAAAAAATAGCAGGACGTCATTTTGCAGTTTTTATAGTGAGTATGGTCATACATGATAAAGCTTAACTACGATGATGAAAGAGTCCACTTAATTTCGAAGAATTGATGCTCATACTTCGTATTTTTACTGCTACATTGGCAATTATAATATTTGAGATTTGATGATAATTATTATACAACAATATTTGATAATATTTATTGGCGGTTATTATTTCTCAACCCCGTTTTTGGGACGCTTACGGTCTGGTAACACGGAAATTACCCCCAGACGACCGCCTCGTGGACAATTGCCTCTAAACAACTTCCCGCGACTGTCTTATTTAATTCAAACAATAAAATGTCAATTTGTCTCTCTAAGTTTTTAATTTCAATACATTAGTGCTGTTTAATTGGAAAAACCAATGACTAAAGAAATAGTGCTTTATTGAGCAGCACAATGCTTTCATTTTAAAGAGTTAGGTTTCATTAGGTAAGTTTAGGTAAAGTTTAGACAACGTTAATTTCGGGCAATTATACGAGGCAGTTGTACAGGGCAAAGAGGGAAGTTGTCCTGGAACCCTAAGAATTATTCGTGTTCTACACGTAAGTAATGTATAGTAATAACGTGTGCGCAACTGAAACAAAGCCCAGACCAACATCAATTTTGATACCCTACCAAGACATGCGACACTCTGTGAACTCATCAAATTAATTAATTTGTGATGTCATGCATTAATAATCCCCACAGATGCTCTCGATTCCAGTCGCAACTTTTCCTTGCTCTAAGCTACACCTGGAGTCGGACTCTGAACCATAGCTGTCTACTGACTCTGAGTCCTGTCTCGTACTGGGTACGATCCTGTACGATCCCAGTCCGATCCTGTCTCGTACTGGGACCAACAGAAATGGTCGGAGTTTTTCTATTCACTACGTGAGGATAAAAAAATCGCATGCATTCTCTAAATTTTTCCGTGTACATATAATTTAGTGATTTTAAACGGGAAACTTCTGGTTTCTCAGAGTAGCGCTTCGTTTCCTATTGGTCTATGGAGGTTTCCATGTTATCTGATCAACAATTCTTAATAGAATATAAAAGATATTTTTACCATACAGGCTAGTGATTAAGTGTTTTTTGGTATGAAACTAAACAATGCAGAACAATCATCAGAGGCACCTAACGACTGATAACCTAATACGAGTACCGACTGGGTGTTTCATTAAGTTTTCCTTATTACAGCCACGTCATTGACTAGCACTGAGAACAAGCTCTCACCAGCATCAGAATAAAAAAGGCACTGCCAATTGTCAGTGAACCTCAAAGAACATAGAAAGGTATGAATTATAAGAAACATTTACAAAACATTACGGATGCATTTGGGCAGTGAACTGATAACTCCGCTTGAAATTGTTCCTCAGGGCGAAAGGCGTGATCGTGCCGCCGCTGGAAGTGCACGTGTCCTACTCCAGTGCGGAGGAGAACAACGAGCTCGTCCTTGGTGAGGACACCTCGAGAATTGGCGGGCTAGAAAAGGAAGCTTTACTCCAATCAAGTTCATACATAACACGTACATTGATTTTAAATGGCTCGCAATTAGCGCCAGGACCCAATTACCGCTCCTCAGGTCGAGGTGGAGCTCAGTCGAACACCTCAGTGGACTGGTGAATTGTGGCAACTCTCTTTTTTTTTCTCAGCGGGGAGAAACACCGGGTTTTACGGGAATTTGAACAATCGGGCCTTTCGTATGAAGACAGAGTGTCATTATCTATTAGGCAATGGTAGCCAGCTGTAGAAATTTGATGCGAAGTAATAACTGTGCTGATACTATGGACAGCTTATCATTATTTAAATACGCTTTAAGTCAACTTCACAATCCTTCATTCGTCAATATTCGGAATTACGTTTTTGTGTACCAGATTTATAATCAAGGCAATGGATTAGAATACCAGAAAACTTTCGGATACTAAAGATATTCGTTAAGAAAGAAATAATGGCATGCTCGAAAGTAAATAAAATGATTCAATGACGACGATCTTTAAGGTTGCATAAATTTTGATCTATTGTTCTTTCTTCAAACATTAACATTGTACACATATTCTTTATAACTGCTTTCAAACTACTAAGCTAAAGCTAGATAAATGGCCCAGAAAGTTCTCCTTTTTATTGACCAAACATGCTCACTGATTTATTTTATGTTTTAAAAGAATTTTTCACAAATACTTAAATTCAAATTTGTAATTTGACCTTTACAAACTTTCGTCAATATATTTCTTTTATTTTGTACCACTGTCAGCCATATGTTGGTGCTTTTCTGTTAATCAGCCAAAAGTTGCTTCACCGCAACTTCAATTTAGCACAAAATTCTCACTGGCCAGGCCGAGAAGGCTCGAGGTACCTACTGATGCTGAAGGCCCACATTTACGAGGGCCTAGGCGAGCGTGTGAGGCCCGTCCTGCACCGCTGGGCGCACTGGTGCGTGGTGGTGGCCCGCGATGCCGTCTCGCTCTTCGTGGACGGCGTCAAGGTCTCCGCCAGCCCTCGCGTCAGGCCCCTCCGGGCTCTTGCATTAAATGGTGAGTGATCTACCCTCAAGTTGTGAAATGTGAAAAATTAATTCAAAAATTGGTTGTAATTTTATTCAAATCGTTTCAGTTATTTTCCATAGGCAATAAAGCAAGTCATCTGAGAAAAATGCGGCATCATATTTACGGCTGTCAAGAGCGTCCATGCCTGGGTACGATAGCGTAGCCTCTGTCAGACAATTTTGGGAAAAAGAAAGACGAAGTTCGAAATTGTTCAGATGCAAACTACACTTGTGACATGTTCATACCTGAGTAATTTGTGCATACGTCAATTCCAGAGACGATACATACATTTGAGTCTCACACGGTCGTTCTCGGAGTTCAACGGTATCAAATTTGTGACTTATGTCATTGTGTCAACTAAACACCCTTAAAAGGCACAATATCCTGCATGTTTACATTAATTCTTTTGTTTTTATCCATGGAATGTAAAATTCTGAATGTTGGATCTCCAGAACAAGTAATATAAATAACATCCATGTGTCGATACCTGAAATTTTTCTTCGCATTAAAAGCTCATAAATTTTGAATACGCTTTAATCCCAAGTGCTTCATAACCTATAATTTTTATTCTTAGCATTGACACACAAATGAAATCAAAACATCGAGTTGGTGAAAAAAATACCTGGAAGCCTATAGTCAGACACAGATGAAATAATACCAATACACGTACTGTAAACCACGTCAAAAATAATTTGATTCCGTTCATAAACCCAAATAGAAAGACATATTTCGCACACATACGTCGCCAGCTGTAAATGAGCCCCATTAAATTTATTACATATTTCTCTTTTAAGGCAACTGAGTCAACAACACAATGTTTATGAATAAAAATGTCATTCGAATGGGGGTCTTACAACCACTTGCACGTTATGCTGTATGTTGGATATCCCACGTAAATTATTAATTATTCCATGTAATTCTTATTCTGGTAGAATTAATCATGATGCTGCCGTTCTATTCGGCATTATTAGTTTTACCATCGGTAGTATTATCATTAAAGTATTTTCTTGAAAATTGTACAGTGATTCGCCAAAGATTGAACATACCACATTTTATATCTTATCTAGTTTTGGATTAAATGATTTTCTTTCTAATTTGGTTAGCAATATCGAATGCATTGTTTATTCATCTCTGCATAAGAAAAGAATACTGAAATGCGGTGTAATATATGTTTTACTAATCAGAATGCAAAATGGCCTGAAGCAAAAGTGTTGAAAACCTTGCACTCTTTAATTCCTATTTCCTGTCCAAAATCTGTTTTTTTTACAAAAGCTTCGAACTATAACACATTCTAATAAAATGCCAATGGCATTTGTAACCAATCAGAGACGTACAATTGTTTGCAAAATAGTTCCTTCGTCAGTTCTTTCTTGTGATAAATGTTCTGCAGATTCTGTTAAATAATTCTAAAGATGAAAGAGTCATCACAAGATGTGAGTAATATGATCATTGAACGTCCCAAATAAGTTGTCGGTTATCGCAAAATATGTCAGAAAATGAATATATACCCTAAGTACGGTCGGAAACATCATTAGAAAGAGACCGAAATTTGATATGATTGTAAAAATGCCGAGAAATAATAGACCAAGGAAGGTCAACGAAAGCAGTTTAAGGTTGATAAGTAAAAAAAGTTTAGGGAGATCCTTTCATTAACAGTGCTGCAATTCAAAACGATCACACACACAAGTACGTAAGAGGTGGGCTTGATGTAAGCAAGGAGATCAGCGGTAGAGCACGTAATCACGCTGGCTTGAGCTTCATGACACCAAGGAAAGTTCCATTGCTGCAATTCCAATCTGTAAGACCCCTTTCACACGAGTCACTTAGTGACCGTCACCGGTGACAGTCACTGGTTACCCACTATTATTTCGAATGTAGCCTTTCATACTATGTCACTTCAGTTGCCCAGTTGCGCAACAGCATTTTGCAGTGACCCGTGAGGTAGCTGGTGACCATTGCAGGTAGTTGCCGTCACCGACTGTTGGGTAGAATACTAACAAGAGCTTTCACACTGAGTCACTCGGTGGCGCAACACTTTCGTCACTGCGCGCACTACCCGCAGGCGCAGTACTCAACGCGCTTTCCTCGTGTAAGTATGTGTGACATTGCTGTGTGCATGGACAATTTTAACATCGAAGAATTCATCCATGAAGTGGAGAAGTTCCCTGCATTGTGGAATTCATCCTCTGATGAATATAGCAACAAGAATGAAAAGAGGAAGGCGTGGAATGCCATTATTCTGCACTTCATTGCGGACTTTGAAGAAAAAACTCCTGATGAAAAAAATTATTTAGGTGAGTAAAAGCAAGCATTTGTATATTTCATTTATTCATAAGTTGGAACTTTGGATCTTTACAGATTTATGGCATGCACAAACTTACTCCAAAGGCAAATAACTCAAAATCTATTGTCTAATTTATTCGAAAAATGAATATAATCGTAATCAGTACTAAAGCTGTATTACTACAAACCGATATTTCGTAAAAAAATTCTGCAAAAGACGGAAAAAAACGAAACTTTACTACACCTTTTTAGATATAATCCATCTGCCAGAGAATTGCACCTCTATCACTTATAAAGTAGTCGGAAAATTGATCTCTCAGATTGCTGGCAAGTCTTGAGGTTGGCCCTGTTGCACATTCCCATTCAAATACTCCTTCAACTGAGAAACTTTCATCAGTTTGAACACCATCGCTCGCTCGGACAAAGTTATGCAGAACACAGCACACTTTGACAATGTCTCCTGCCAATTTTAGGTTTGCATTAAGTGCGCGATGAAAAATTCGTCATTTATTCGCAAGTATCCCAAATGTGCATTCAATATATCTGCGAGCCCGTGAAAGCCTATAGATAAATATGCGTTTTTTTCACTTAAGAACTTTCCAGCATATGGTCGCATAATTTCTTGAGTAAGGCCAAAGGCTTCATCTACCACAAACACGAAAGACATAGGTGTCTCAAACCCAGAGGCGGATTTGTGTGCAGGAGGAATGATTAGGGTTCCGTTTTTAAGTTTCTTTAAAAATACACTTTCTTTGAGCACAGTTGCATTTGAGGACTTTCCATACGCCCCCAAGTCAATAAACAGGAAATTATATGATGCATCACATGCAGCAACAAGCAAAATGGAAAAACAATTTTTGCAATTGTAGAATAATGAACCACTATTCTCTGGCTTGATTAATCTGATGTGTTTCCCATCTAAGGCACCTACGCAATGAGGGAAATTTGTCTTTTCCCAAAACTGAGTCGCGGTTTCCATCCAGAAATGTTTCGTCAGTTCAGGAAATGAATTTGGCTTCACTCTTTTCCAAATGGCCGTGCAGACTTGACGCATGATTGTAGAAATTGTAGATATGCCGAGTCTGTACTGGTAATGAAGATCACTCATAGTAGCTCCGGAGCCAAGGTATCTGTAACAACAAGAGATTTTATTAAAGTTATTATTCCCGTTATCAAATTAATTTTAAACTCTATTCTAGATTATTTATATAACAATCTTTTATTTTCTTTTGTTTCAGCTACCCATGCCCAGAAGAAGTGGAAGGGAATTCGTGCCAGTTACACCAAAGAGCTGTTGAAGAAAAAAAAACGAAAAAAGTGGATCGGGCGCAAATGGACGAAAGGAGTACGTGTATTTCGAAATCCTCAGCTTCCTTGAAACAGTTACGAAACCCACGACAAGCAGCATGGACGAAAACAAGGATAAGGATGTTGATAATGATATGAACGGAGGGACTCCAAGGGAAAAAGAACATGAAAATCCTTCGAAAAAATCTAAAATAAATAAAAGAAATGATGACCTTATTGAAGTTCTAAAGGCCAAAGTACTTTAGGAAAACCATCAACAATCGGATGAAACAAACGAGGATAGGTTGCTCTTACTATCCCTCGTATCAGACCTCCAGAAAGTACCTGCTGACAGGAAGCTGCAAGTAAAAGCAAGCATATTGAATATCATCTCCCAAGCACAAGTCATCCATCAACCACTCGTTCAACATTCAACTTTGCCCGTCTACAATCAGACATATCAACCTCTGAATTCTCATCTATTTCAATAGCCAGCATTTCAAGATCAAAGTCGCAATTATTGGCAAATGAAACCAACGACAGCCGCTGTTGGAAATGATCCTATGCAGTGTCCTGCACCAACACCGTCTCGATCTTACTTTTTCTGACAGTAGCAGTATAATCAATTTCGGATTTTCTGAGTAACATTTTCACTTCCAAGAAATTACACAAAGACTGCAAGATGTGAAAAATAAAATATGTAGTAATTATGTGCCAACAATGTGAAATTAAATGATGCAGTTTGTGTAATTTACTAATGTATTAGTACTAGCTATCTACTACAATAAAAATTACACGAAAAGTCGATTTTTATATCCTAGCAGTATTATCTATAGACCTATAACGTTGGTGGGCTACGTATATGAACTTCACCTAAGTTTCTTTAAAAACTCATGTGTTCTCTAAATATAAATAACGTACCTTAAAGTTATTGCAAGTTTTTCATCTGTCCTTATGCTTCTTCTCATGTTTGTGTCAGTCCGTCTGATGTCATTCTCGATGAGGCTGAGTAGCTCCTCAAATGAAGGCTTGCCCAAACGAAAGTATTTGAAAAATTTATTCTCATCTGCACATAAATCATCGTAAAGTGTATGATGTACACCTTTCTCTATTCTTGATGTTATCATCTCATGAGTTTGCATTCGTCTTTTTCGAGAGCGTTTCTATTTCTTGAGCAGTTAAGCCAATTGAAGTAACTCAGCACTTGAAGAAGGCATTCATGCGACTGAGGGTTTCCTATGGTGGTTGTTAGCAGTGATGGTCAATGGTTGGCGAGGCTTTCATACGAGGCAACTTGTGACCGTCACCAGTGACGGTCACAAGTTGCCTCGTGTGAAAGGGGCCTAACATCCCACTAGTGGTTTATTGAAACTTATGAAAGCGAAAACAAAAAATTCGAAGAAAATTCTATGGTTAAGCGGAACCAAAATTATCTCTTTGGGAGGAATACTTCAACATGGGTAAGGAGAGAGAAAGGAACAGCCCTCAACTCTCAAAATGCCAGGCCCGCCGCGAAGTTCAGAGGAGGTTGCATCGTGGTACGGGATACTTTTCATCAGAGGGAACTGCATAATTAGAAACAGTAAAAGATAAGATAAATGGTCAAAGTCACCGGGGAAATTTTGTAAATTTTTTTCTGAAATCTGCCTGATCATTGGCGCATGGGTGAGAGTGTGTGTTTCAAGACGACCATAATCTAAAAGAAACAGCTGGATTGATAGAAAATTTACTTAACGATAATAAATTAACTTTGTGAATCAGCTGTCTGTTTCGCGATTTGAACCCAATTCAAAATTTGTGGAAAACTAACGGAATTCCCCAAATGTAGAATAAATAGCACAGTTCTGCAAACAAGAATCGGTCAAAATCCCAGTGAATCTTTGAAAAAATTTTCTCGCGAATTTAGAGGCGGTTAGAAATAGTTGAATGAATTAGAGACAGCAACAAAATATTAAATGAATAGATTCAGTTTTTTTCACGCTTATTTTGAACTTTGATTGATGCAAATTTTAACACCGGTGTTTAAATTCTCCTTTCGAACACACTTGAATATATTGTGTTAGATCATGTTAGCTTAATTAGAACTAAGATATTCTTAACTGCGACAGGTCAAACTGAAGTTCAATATTCAACTCAACTAAGAGTTAATTTCAGAGATCAATTGTGAAAAAAAACATTAAATAGACCGTATCTACATTTAATCTTCATTAAGTATTTACGAAAATTGAGTTCGTGTCTGCTGGTTGGTCAGCAGCATTATGAAAATACCCTCAGTGACCACCGGTGGCTTACGTCGCAGTCAAAGTGTTAAAAATATAACAAAAAACGTGATGTATCTAATACTATTGTGTGCCACTGTATCTTCTTCCTTCCCACCTTTAGAATATGCCAAGGTGTGATCCTGTGGTAATGTGCAAAATTTTTCGATGTAGATAATCGCCTCGCAAAAATACACGTGGCAGAAAACGACAGAATTGCTGAGCTAAAATTTACAAGCTTATGGTGATACGCGCTCAGTCTGGATTTTTAATTTTCACGATTATATTAAAGAATATTTAATATCAACAGGTACTGTGGTGTTGGGGCAGGAGCAAGATGAGCCTGGAGGAGGCTTTATAGCAAGTGAAATATTCAGAGGCTATCTAGCAGACGTAAATATTTGGTCTTCTGCGTTCACCCAGACACAAATTTCAGCAATGGCCTCCTGCTCTGCGCCGGTGACTGGCGACATCTTTTCAACAGATGTCAATGTGCCCACAATTATTAAAGCAAAAATTTATGAAAAAGAGTTGGAAAGTTTTTGTCAGTTAGATGAACTTATGACTGCAGTTCCTTACTCAGCACATTTTGAGGAATCGGCGAAGCTATGCAAGTACCTCGGAAGTTCTATATTTGGGCCAGAGGATCGAGAACAGAACATGGCTTTGAGGAAATTGGCGGAAAACTTTTCATCTTCTTGTGTAGGCTCTTTTTGGATTGGCATTACAGATGCGGAAGAAGAAGGAATCTGGAGAGACTATACGTCTGGAAAAATCCTCCCTACATTTTTTGACACATATCCTAGTGGCGGAGAAGAACGTGACTGCGCAGGTATGATTGCTCAGACCGGTAACTGGCACAATGAGCCTTGTTCGGCAGCTTCTCCCAGATGTGTAGCGTGCGCAATAACTCATTACGGGACGCTGAGCTTAAAAGGACTTTGCTTTTTGATTCAGTTGCATTCATTATTCAACGTGAAAGGATACATGAATGGAGAGCCATACTTTCACGGTTTCAATGGGTACATGATGTACGAAACTAAAGAGGGTTCTTGGCTTTTGTTAAATGTTGTTGCAAACATGACGCTGGCTAAGACTGTTGATACATATGGGAAACCTTACCCAGTAGGACGTACGATGTGGGAAATGCAACGCACCATGTGCGGTATTACCAAGGGCGATCGAGTTGTCCTAGGAATGTCTACTTGTGCAGCAGATCAATTCATGTGTTCCAGTGGTGAGTGCATTCATTCGTTCTTGAGATGTGACGCGGTGGCAAACTGCGAAGACCAAACAGATGAGCTTAACTGTGGCATTGTTGATCACCCTAAGAGCTATTTAAAAGACGTACCTCCTATTAACCTAGTGAACAAAGAACTTCCATTGCCACTTAATGTCACAGTGACGATTAACAGGTTTACGAGTATAATTGACTACAAGCACACCGTCGATCTCGAAGTTGCAGTCACCATAAAATGGCAAGATTCCAGACTTACTTTTAACAACTTGAAGGAAAACACGAAGAGGAACAGATTACACTTAGTTGAGCTGGATTCCATCTGGAAACCCACGTATCACTTCGCCAACGTGCAAGACGGACTTATGAAAATCATCGATCAACACATTGAAGTGGAAAAAATCTCTGAACCGCTACTATGGGACTTCAACAATGTTGACATGAGTGAGTAGATGGGAGCTATATTAGGCTAAACAAACTAAAATGGAGTTATTTCTCTCACGCTGGATTTCACCACTGCTAACATTCTTATTTTAAAGGTCATAAAATTTATCAACGTAGTTCCTTCAATAATGACTATATTCTAACCAAACTCTGACGAATTATTTCTGACTTATTAGTGGTACAAAATAATTTTGGTTTCGCTCGGTTAGCAGTAATGGAGCCGTTCAAGACCTTTCCAACCTTAACTAACCACATTTACATGATAAAAAGAAAGTAAACGACAAGTTGCCGCGTTCACTTTGACTAATATGAAGTGATTATGTGGGTACGAATGTTTTAATTTTTTATAAACTCTGTACATAAACCTTCATCGCAATAGAAATTACGCCTTGAGACCGCCTTTTGTCATTTTTTTTGTCTAGCCCTACGCCTGATATTTTTGAAGAAATAGCCTACTGTCAACTAAAGCACCACACAACCACGAAAGTAACGTTCGTTATATCAATTTCATGAAGTATGAGGGACTGACTGCATATGCTCTCGCCCAGGGCTCTGTACAACCTGATTCATCGGAGGTGCGACAGCACAGCAAAGCAATCCGGGGTAAGGCATTCGGGCGGGAGCAGAAAAAAATTTCCCCTTAATAACCCAGTTATTATACCCACCGTATATGAGAAATTCCGTGTTTTCCTCATTTTATTTTATTAAACATTGGAAAATTCGAAAGGTTTGAAAGATTCAAAAGAATTATTTACGATGAGCATTAACGTTGTTACAAACGAGACACGAGAAAAAAAAAAATCGAAGGTCGACATTATTAGCATTGTAAAGTTAAATGAAAGCGAACTCAAATAAATAGGCTACGAAGCATCTACGGCAATCTATCAGAAAGGAGCAAACTTTGAAGGAAAGCATGGTAGATAATTCAGTATGTAATGTTTTACCTCAGATTTAGTTGAGTATATATGAGACATAAATGCAAATATATAGATATGCGATGACAAGAAGTGACAATATCACGTCATCGTAAAATTTATTTCAATCGTTAAAGAGTTAAATCTCCGGGGCGGGGTTTTCAACGCAAGTCATAGTTTTTCCGATATCTTAACGTTCCAGTGAGTGAAAATTATTCAATTCAATTAATGTTGGTTTTGCTTTCACTTTAGCGACAGACTAGCAACTTTTACGTGAGTTTGATGCACGATCTCATTTCCAAACTGCAATTGAGTTATCGTTCTGATTGAATTGTGCACCCCCGTCCCATCTCAAACAAGGGCTAAAATAAAATTGAAAATGATGTTTGCCGCTCTTATGAAGATGAATTAAAAGAAGACGAGTTAATTTCTGCATTACGCTCGCACATCTGCTGAAAAATAGAAAATAGTCGCCCAAAGTCAAATAGGGGCAAAGAAGTTTGTTTAGTGCTGCGAATCTAAACTCTCATACTTGTCTCAAATTCAGAAATTGACAGCACTTACGCACCACACGCTAGATTTAGTGCTCATAAGTCCTTACTTTGAAATTTTGTCATGATAAAAAAACTTGATTTTCACGTGCACTAACGAAAAAGCATTTTACCCCTTTCGTTGTGTTTTTGATTAGCAAACATTATCCCATTCTCGTTTAAATGGTTAAAATAACACAAAAATTTATCTTTCTGCTGGGAAATTATTTCAAATTCACGTATTTTCCCTGTCGCCATGGGTTGTGCGTAATTATTTGAGAGCGAAGGATCCGTAGTGGCGCGAAACGTCTATCTGAGCAGATAGCTCCCGTATTGATTTTAAAATGGAGAATGAGAATAGGAAATAATATTGAAAAGGCCTTTCTATTCGATGATCTTGCGCTTTCAAACCCTCTTACTTAAAGAGCTGAAACCCATAATGATTGCAAACGCGATTTTACCAGTAAAGTGAAACGATGAATCGTGACGTATGAACTGATGTAAAAAAAAGAGAATGGGTACCCACGTTTCACAGACTTGCTAAAACTACTTGCCTTCCTGCAGATACGCGCTATAGCGGCAGGGGTGCAGTGCTCACGGAGAACAAGCTCTACTCGGGCAGCTTTAGCTGCAAATTCGACGTTTTTTTCTACCCTCTAGACGAGCAAATCTGCTCGGTGCAACTAGAGATGGCCGTGGGTAAGCCTACTGATATCGCGGTTGCCTACAAAGGGGATCGTGATCTCCAGCAGTTCGAGGTGCAGAACTACAGCATTTCTACCGCGCAACAAAACGAAAAACAAACTATCACAGTAAGTTTGCTTATCAAACATTCAATTATTTTTTAGAAAAAACACAGTATTCCAATGAAAGCTCAAAATAGACTATCTCATTTGACTAGTTTCCTAATCGATCTAAAGATTTTTAATCGTTATGACTTCAGTTGACTCTGTTTTCTTGTCGTCCTCCATCATGACAAACGCCTTCTCGACTTGCAAAGTTCTTTTGCTTAAAGCAAGTGAAGACTGTCCAGTGAAGTGTTTATGTGCTTCTAGATTTTCTATTTGGTTCATTAAAATGGCCCCAATAGTGAATAACTGTGTGTTGAAATAGATTTAAAACAAAGCCATTAGCTTGGAAGAAAGAAAATAATAGTACTGAAACAAAATGAGGTAAGTAAAACAGCAAGGGTAATTGCAAAAGTAGTGCATCTTTCACATAGCCACTGTAGGTAGTCTAAAGAAGAAAACAAGATACAGTAAGGTATCTTACTTTATTTTTATGCGTCTCGTATTTCAATACCATATATTGCAAAAATTATTCAAATTTTCAAATGTAATACGCACATTTACACATAATACACACTCATATCTTTAAATTAGATTTATAAATTTTTAATTTGTGTCCAACAATGTGAAGAAAACGTAGGCTTCAATTTCTACGAATTACTCAATAATTATTTGATTGGTTAAAACAGTCACTTTTTTAAATGTTGTATCTCGTATTGGATCAGGTCTTAAAATTGACAATCATTTCCTGGAACGTATCACTGGCCAGTCATGTGGTTTGTCTTCATCGCTGTAGTGCGGCTGCAGGTAAAGACGTGCTCATCGTGACTGTAGGGTAGGCCACCTCTGCAGTAAGTATTTCATTTTCAGTTGCTCAGAAAGAGCTAAAAACTTGAGATTTATTCAATAGACAAAGAAAAAGTCAATAATACGTACAAGAAATAACCAAGACACAATATCAGAAGAGAAGAAAAATAAAAACATTGAAGGGTACCTTTCCAAAAAGTTGAGCAAAACAATGTGAATCAACACAATTGTTTTTAAAAATTCTTCAATAGGAATATGGAGGTCTATTTATACAGTTCGAAGCTATACCATAATAGGTGTTTTAATATCAATATCTGATGTTGAAACAACGGAGAGTAAAACAGTTGAAAACGTTCTCTCGTAGTTTGTGCTGAATTGAAAACACAAGTTTACAGTCCCTTGTGGCAGACGAAAAGTTGAGGCTTCGAAGATTAACGCCGTGTAAGATATAGCCTTTAGTTAAGTTTATGTCAATAATGCTTGTGATTCACAATTACTCGATTGCGGCAGATGTTAATGTAAGATTTGTGAGCGAAAAAAATTGAGCATCCTTGTAAAACAAAATGGATAACTTCTGAGAAATTGGTAACTAGTTTTCATATATACACACACAAAAGTATATTGTAATAATAGTGCATCATATAAGAACTAACATTGACACCACATGACCAATTTTGAAATATTTGAATTATTTATTCAACATAAGCATGTACATGTAGTCATAAAGCATGTACATGTTACTAGTAAGTCAATGAATATACTTAGCATCTAACAGACAACAATATTAGCGATACAGGTCACATGAGCTACGAGGCTTCTGTGACAACTTATCAAGAGATGAAAAAATTTTTCAATAAAATATGGTAAAAACTTACTCTTCTGAGGTTTCAAACTTTGAGTGACGAGCATTCAAGCAAAGATGCTGATAACAAGCTGAGAGAAAGGATGTACACATTGATATCCTGATCAATGTTTTTTTTCATTAGATTTCTCCTTTATAATGGTAACTACAGAGTTAGAAGTTTTTCCTTCCCATTTTTCATGGTAAAGGATAGTGTTTAGAAACGATATATCGTTTGATTTTTTTTACTTACTTCCGTTGCTCAGTTTATCTCTATTTATTTTCAGTGTGTCTCATAATTGGAGAGCGTGTTAGTTTCAAGCCTAACTTTGGAGGCCAAGTGGGGGGGAAGGGGTCATCACGAATGTCAAGGAAGGATGCTTTAAGGACAGCGTCCCCCATACGGACCTTTTTTTTTATTATTGAACCTAGAGCAATGAAATTTGGTATATTGATATAAAATGCAATTAAAAATCGTTTGTCTTCTATGAAAAAATGCAATTTTCTTAATAGAAAATGAAACATTCATAGAAAACGAGATTTTGGGGGGGTTTCAAAATGCATCTCCTCTGACAGTTTTTGAGTAAAAGGGATGATTTTGGTATCATTGGATGCGGAAAGACGTGTATATTTCAGAAAGTCCTATGCCGCTCCCAAAATTTTCAGTTTTAATGTAAAAATTTTGAAAAAAATCGTGAGAAAATTTTTTTTTCGAAAAATGTGGATTTATGACGTCATAACTTTTGAAGAAAAGGTAATGGTGAGGTCAAATAGGACTTCCTGAAAAGCCCTTGGTTTTCGCATCCAATTATATCAAAATCATTACTGTAGCTTGAAAACTGTAGGAGAAGATGCATTTTGAAACCCTAAAGTCCATTGTTTACATTGTTTACATTATAAGCAAAACAAAGAAACATTAGCAATTTTGATTAAAAATTTAAAAAAAAATTTGGTTCAAGTTAGACCTTTGAAATCATTATGGAGTAATACAGAGACATAGGAAATGGCATAGCAACGTCGCGCCGTGAAGAAACAGCCAAGGGGGGAGGTGTAACATGATAAAATACCACTTCCCCCTCCCCTCCCCCCCATTCTTCAAACCCCCGTAGCGGGCGAACGAGTGAACGTACGAGTCTCATTTTTTCACAGGATGTAACCGACCTCATACACTTCCTATAGCAGCAATAATCTTTATTTCTCAAATGTTTTCAAACTCCTGCATTCCTATGGGGGACGCTCTCCTTATTCCAATCAATCAAGCCTGATACTTGTCATCTTGTGCATTGGTTCTTCAAATGCCTTATAACTAATACGAGGACGCTATGACGGTTATCCCCGGTCAAGCCGGAACCCATTTCCGACACCCGGGTAGAGTAGGGAATTGTGCTTGAGTTCTCCCTTTACCCAACGGGGAGAAATCACCGCGCAGCGCCGGGATTCGAACTACCGACACCTTCTCAGAAGGGCGCGTTCTTACCATTCGGCCACAAGAGTAGCCATCAATAAGTATGGAATTCCGGAAGTTAGTCTCTGCAAAAAAAACGCTATTTTGAAGTCTGACTTGAGCGGTAAGGGAGTATAAACTGATATCTGAACGGGTAAGTTGTTTGCTTGATTCGTAAATTAATGAGGAACTTAAGAACGAGGAAAATTCCAAGGAAATTAATCCTATTTAATGAAAACGTTTCGAACTCCTGCTCCATTATCAGTCCAAAAAAGTACAAATCATTATGTCTGAAATAAAAGATAAAAAACAAAATGTTGGAAGCAGTCATTAAAAGGTATTACGATATCAAAAATATGTCGAAGAAAATTAAAATTGAAAAAATTGTCATCTAGTTACTATTTGCAATGGGTATGAACTGTTATCACGAAACAGATTTGCGTTGTCGCCTCTGTATTCGTAGTGAGGGATTTAAACCTCATAGTAGAAGAGGAAAAGGAAAATTAAGAGCGGAAGAAACACAGGAAGAGAAATGATAAACAGGTGGAAAATAGAAATAAGAAGTGTCTGTGCTGCGCACCCACTCCAGTACCCCAGTTCAACACGGGAAAATAAAAACTACAAGTAATGCATTTCAATTACGTTTATTTATAATCTTACATGAGAACACGTGATCGGCGCGCATACCTCTATAACATAAAAACACCCAAGGCAATTAGCAAGAATTCCATAAAACACTGTCCTATCGAATTGTGGCGCACGCGAATAGGCACAAAGCGAATCACAAAGTGATCAAAGCATTGAGTGATCAAAGTGAATGCGAATCACATTTGGCTCCCATCACTCTCGTAGCACGAAGAAAGATAAGAGAATCAATTTTGAACTTCTACACTCAGCTGCTTGTTCCACTTCCCTGAGGCTGATGTGTAGTTAGTAAGGCGATGACGCGTTGGCTCGGTGTGCGACATTTTTGCATCACTTCGATGCAGCCCCCAAGCTGTTGAGTCACCCACCCTCCCCTTTGCTGCTTTCTGGGTGTTAGGCCCCGCGCCAGTATGGATATTCTCGCCTTTTTAGAAATGATGTTCGTCAAAATTTAATTCGAGTATCATAGATACTCGCCAAACCCCCTTGAATACGGCTTGTCCGAAATTCGAGAGAGCGACTAACGAAACGGTCCGCTTTCTGGAATTTCGGAACCTCCGGATCTGCCATTGAAATCCTCAACAACTAATATTATTTTCCTGCAAATAAACTCTGGAAATAAACCGCGTACTATCTTCCCTGAGAAGAATACTGGCTCCCAAGAAGGACCAGCCTAAATACTTATCCATAGGGCCGAACAGGATTTGCCCCCCTAAACAATCTATCAACTGGCTGCCAAGAAGGACCAGCCTAAATAACTATCAATAGGGCCGAACAGGATTCGCCCGCCTAAATAATCTATCAACTGGCTCCCAAGAAGGACCAGCTTAAATAATTATCGAACATTAGGCCCGAACAGGACAGCCAACAAATCGAATAAGCATACATATATCTAACACTGGGCTTACATCTTGCCGACGTGCTACACAGTGTATGTATAAAGGAGAAGTGGCCCACCCCTTTCTCATGCTGCGTTTATATATGCCCACTCCTAACTGGAGCGCGATGCGAGCACGCGAAAATTCTACGGCTGCTATTGGCTCGCCCGTGAGCGTAATTAGCCAAGAGGCACGACCGTCGTTTTGATCGGTGTGACTACGCACAGCCCGCTTAAACTCTTTTATATTCCCAAAAACCCCTTGTTGCCTCACTCGTAGTTAATGAAATTTAACCCTTCACTTTTCTGTGCTATGTATCAATGTTGCAAATGGTCCTTTACGTTTGCTGCTGCACGTGCAAGCTCCATGTCATCACACAGCCCCTCACATAAGCCCCCCTTCTCTCGGTGAGACACACCCCTATTTCCCTCATGGACGCGCCCGGCTGGTTTTTCACGGGCTTTTGATGCTAGCTACGGCTTACGTGTAGGTTTACGAATATATATTATATATTTAACATATATCATTACATTGTTGAGAGCCAGTTTTTGTTTCAAAATACAAAACAACTCTAAAACTCTAAAATCCTAAGGTCATAAGGAGTTGAGGCAAAGTCTAAGATTGTGAAGTCGAATGGGGGTATAGGTAGGACTGGTAAGTTGCGTTTTTAGCGTTATTGCGTACAGGGGAGTGAGACGGGTGTGCTAATTGGGTCACAGTACGGAAACTTCTACCGCGATGCTCTGCTATTCTGATATAAAAATTCCGTCACGTCGTGCCAATTCGTACACAACTGTAAGAATAAACCTGAGGCTCGCCTATCAATCGAAAAGCATATCCTTGTACCGGAAAAAAGTAGCCACCTTAAAATTATTGATACGAGCGACGCCCAACTGAAAGTTTTGAAAGTATTTTTCGCATTGTAATTTTAATTCAAATGATAATTTCTCAGAAAGCGCTCCAAAATACGGGAATGAGCAGTATAGAATATATGGTCTTTATTGTTTTCTTCAATAGTTCGTAACGCGTATTGCTTTGAGAAAAATTTCTTAGGTTGCGAAATAATGGCACCTAACGGAAAACGGCAAGCTGTACAATATGTGAGTAAAAATTCAGATTCACAATGAGCATCTTTGAAGATTGAATACATTTTGTAACCCCTATTGATTAGAATTTGAAAACAATTAATTTTGAGGCTTGTTGAGCAAAAAACTATAGAAATTGGAGCTTAACCCTGTGAAAGTTGGTTTACAGTGTACTGACGTCTGAAGGTGATCTCCGTCTCTTGTCACGAGACAGTCAAGAAAGGCAAGTGAGTTGTTCATTTAAACTTCTACCGTACACTTAATTGATTGATGCTTAAGATTAAGATAACTAAAAAATTGTTCAACATGAGATGGATGGCCAAATAGAACAAAAGTATCGTCTACATTACAATTGCTGAAAATCGGTTTAAAATCAGAATGACATTCCTCTAACCACTTAGCTTCGTGAAAACACATACAAATCTTGGCTTTGACGGTGTCAACGGAAGCCCTATTGCAGGACCGTCTATTTTTTACAAAGTTTGCTTACAAGTATAAAGAAAGAGTGCATTAATTGCTCAGATAATTCCAGCAGTGAACTGGACATTTGGCGTGTTAAACCCATAAATTTTGAGCTGCCTTCAGAAAATCATTGATTTAAACAAATGTTTAAAAATATGTAACATACGATTACTTTTTCCGAACAGTTTCAAACAACCTACCGACACTAGTATTCCTTTCCAGGAAACCATTCACATTTGTCTAAGTCAATTTCAGAAGGCTGATCAAAATTTGTGGGTATAACCCTTCAAAATGACTTAGTGTGACACAAAGCAAATTAAATTTTCATTAATATCGATTAAACAAAGGGCGTTGTATCCCGGAGTAAGTGGAATGCTTCTCTTTTTTACTCTAAATTTGTGATGGCCAGGTTGAAGAAATAGTTCTTATAAATTCCTAGGTTTTACGAACAAGAAAAATTTGATCTTCAAAGAGCAAATTACATGGATCAACACTGAGCTATCAAAATTTATTGGAATCCTCAATAGAGTTAAAAATATTCGACCTGAATGCACACAATATTTTACATCGTACACTTATTTCTCAATTTTAACTATGAGGATCTAAGACATGGTATGAAACTAATGACAATAAGGCCAATGAGCTTTTAACGCTCAAAAAAATTAAAATTATCTAAGTGAGAACTGATTTCATTCAAATGCTGAAAAATTAAAACTTTTTATTCATTGTCAACATTTCATACGTAATTTTATGCATCGAATTTTAAATGATGTAGACGAAAAAGTTATCAAACAATTAGTATTGGAGGGAACTAGCCATCATGATGAACTAAATAGAAATAAAAGTAAATTCAAGCTCTTTACACTTCAAAAACATAATCTTGACTCAGTTTCCACTTCAATGACATTAATATTTGAAACTCGATCCCTGCTGAAATCAGTAGAAAAATATCATACAAAGCATCCAATACGAATCTTGAATCAAAGTATCAATATTTTACATTTTTTGCAGCACTCAATTACAAGCAGAAGAGTGAAACAGGCCGCTTTTACATAAATATTTTTATTATGAGTTGTAATTAGGATGAGCAATATCAGAAGATAAATAGTATAGGTACAGGTTTCTTAATGGAAATGAACATTTCGACCGTAATGGTCATCCTCTAGATCTGGAAATAATGCGTAGATGTACTGTTAGCGACGAAATTATTTGTACACCCCTCGTCTTTCAAATCTTTCTAAAAATAACTCAAAAACCATTGTTGCCACAGGCATAAGATTTTCACAGGGTGTGAAGCACATATTAGTGACAATAATACGAAGTTTCTAGAAAATTTAACAAGCGTCAGAAACACGATATGACAAAATTATTCATACGGTGAGTAGTATTACACTTTATTGAGGTGAATCTATCATTTGAGTACATTTTTAATAATCCATAACGTGACCTTTCATCTTCATAATATTTAAGCGCCTTTTATTATAGTTTTTGACAAGCTTTTCCGTAGTTTAAAATTAAATATTGTTCCATTATTCAATGGCGATTCGTTTCAATTTCTGAAGATTCTTTGGAGCTCTTTTGATGTTGTCTTTTATTCCTGCCACAAATTTTCAATGGGATTGAGATCTAGGACTCATCGAAGACCATGACAGCACATTTATCTATTTTTTTGGAGCCAGCTAGCTGAAAACTTGGCCGTGTGCTTTGGGTCATCGTCTTGTTGAAATACCCACCGCCTTCCAAGTCTCAAACTATTAGCTGATACCTTCAGGTTTTCGTCCAAAATAGAAATATAGTCATCACAGTTCATCTTCCCTTCAGTTATTGCAGCCAATTTCCCAGTACCCGATGCAGCAAAACAACCCCAAAACATAAGTGAACCACCTCCGTGCTTAACTGTTGGCACAGTGTTCTTCAGCAGGTAAGCTTCACCATTCTTATGCCAAACCTTCTTCAAATCATTGTGCCCAAAAAGCTCGATTTTGGTTTCGTCATTCCACAATACTCTCTCCTAAAAGCCTCTGTCCTTATTCAAGTGTGACTTTGCAAAGTTCAAGCGAGCAGCAACATGACATGGTTTGGGGAGCGGAGTCCTTCGAGGTCGGCGTTCGTGTAGACCTTTCTTGTTCAGACAGTGCTGGATCGTGCGATTGCTCACTCTAGTTCCCTGAGCGTTCAATCTGTCGGCAATATCGTCTAGCTTCACTCGTGGATTAGCATTGACCTCACCACGCAATTTTTGAGAAGTTCTCACCGAGAGTTTTTGTTTGCGACCACGTCCAAGCAACGTTTCTACAGTTCCTAACTTAGCAAACTTTTTCATAGCAGATTGTATTGTAGATCTTGGGATGCTCAAACGCTTAGATATGTCGCCATAACTATTTCCAGCTTGTGGCAGTCAATAATCATCTGTCTGAGGCCCACACCGAGATCCTTAGTTTTACCCATCGTGGCGTTAGTGTACGAATGACAAAGCTTTACTCCTTCAGCTTCCTGTTAGCTCTGGCACAATTTTCTAGAATGACCTCACATCTAAAATGTTCAAAAACATTTTAAACAATTTTTTTCAATGAAACAAGTATAACGGTAAAAACTTCTCAGTGAAATGTGTTGTTCTCTATTGTATGAATAATTTTGTCTTTTCGTATTTCTGAAGTTCAGCTTGTTAAATCTTTCAAAAATAATGTTTTCTTCTAGAAACTTCGTATTAATTGTCACTAATATGTGCTTCACACCCTGTGAAAACCTTATGCATGTGGCAACAATAGTTTTTGAGTAATTATAGATAGTTTTGAAAGACGAGGGTTGTACGAATAATTTCGTCGCTAACTGTATGAGTAGTAAGTCAGAAGGATTAGTTTTTACCAAAATGAAACTAAAAACTCGAAAAAACGTAAAAAACTAGTCCTAATACTACCAGGAAAAATCAGAGTAAAATTTTTATGGAACCAACGTTATTTGCTGAGAATACTTAAAACAGGTTTATTATTTAAAATGATCATCGATTCCAAAGAGCGCAAGTTTACTGTACTGAAGGCGGGAATGATCATAAAAAAAATTTCCATCTACGGTCAAATTGTTTTTTCCTGCATAGATGTGTACAGCCGAGAAAGACGGATCTGTAAGAGGGCGCGAAACCTTTTACCGGCATGCTCTGCTACGCGATCAAAAAGTGCTCTAGTAGCACAGCCCACGTATTCTCACGCACAGCATGCCCAACTGTACTTATGGATGGCAGTAGAGAGCATGTCTTGGCATGTCTTGATTGATTGATTATAAAAAAGTTTTAGCCTCCCTTTTCCACAACAAAGGTGTCCAAAGAGAGGAAGGATGAAGGCACCATTTAGCATGGAGTAAAGAGAACGCGGAATCTACGCACAAGGGGCATAAAAACAGTAATCTAAGAAATAAGTTCATAAAACAAGATAAAATTTGAAGAAGAAAGTAGTAGGTGCTCAAAAATGGGACAGCAGTGTACGAAAAAAGATGGTCCGTAACAAAACAAAAAAACTATTCTATTTCAACAAAAAGAATGTCTATCTAACTTATAGCTCGGAACTTCAGAGCATGCCTTCAGGTAGTCTGTCTTCATAATAAAAAATTAATGAATATTGAATTTATCCACTGGCAAAAATTGAACTACACGTGAGGGGAATAAAGCGTGAAACTATTAAGGACACCATTTCCCAGCATTTTCAGTCAAAAATTCGATTTATCCGATTTTATTTTTTATTGCTTTAAAAGAGTTTGAGATATGTTCTCGAATCTCTGTAGAAAAATTTGGAACGTCTTTCAACTCCAGCGCCCCCCAGAAGGGGGGAAGGGCAGGTAGTTAGAGATAAATTGAAGGTGCGGCGACACAGCTGAACTTGTATGGCTTTCTTTGTGTAATAATGTGTAAATTTAAATTGTAAATCATTATCTAATTGAATTGAAAGTATGTCACAGTACTTTAGAAACGTCAGTTCCGACTCCCCACTGCCCTCCCCCCCCCCCACCCTCCTCCGCTGGACCATCTGGGGAAGCGGAGCGCCTCGGTTTCAACACTGACACGCACAAATCTCCGCCAATTTTATAGGTATATTTTTGCGGTTTGTTGCATTTGAAATTATAATTTGTGCTCTAAAATTCTATCAACTTTGATTTTCAAAAAAATTTTTGTTTACATTTTTTACGTAGACTTATAACTTCAATCGGCGTTCCTGAACAATATAAGTTTTCAAGACATTCGTTTCAATGACTACGAAATTCACAAAGCTAGAGCAATTTGGTTTGCTGCATTTGAAAGTGAAATGTGTGCTCTAAAATTCCGTCAACGTTGATTTTCAAAAAAATTTACGTGAAACTTTCCGTAGACTTTTACCCCAAAATTATAACTTTTACCCTACCTCTTTCAAAATTATTTTTTATAAATGCGGAATAAATTCAAATTAAAAAACGGCTTGACGAAATTTTGGAGCACACATTCTATTTTCAAATGCAACAAACCGCATTGCTCTAGCTTTGTAAATTTCGGAGAAAAATAACGAATGATTTTTATAGATTTATTTTTCTATTATCATGAATAACTCATTTTCTATGCCCTAATGCAGAAAAATTTGTTTAAGAAAAGTTGTTAGGAATGTAGAGATCTAGTAGTCTGCAAATTTTCAAAGGCGCAAGTCCAATATAAAAAATCTACGATTTTTAGGAAATGGTGTTCTTAGCGCAAAGTAAGATGTAAAAAAGTTAAATTCATAAAGCTGTGAATAAAAGTTGGAGTCCGCACTGGAATTATTACATATTAAAGTTCTGATAGTGTTTCTTTACAAATGAAACGAGCAAAACTGGAAAAAAATTATACCAAGACCCGTGAAAGTAAATTAGCGCAATACTGATCTAAAGAAACTATCGCCATGTCTTAAAATTTGGAATTAAAGAAACGATAGCGAGTTGTTGTGTTTTAGCTCCATATTAAATTTATTGTGGGGATGTCGAGTATGTAGAACTTTTGATAATTATGAGCAATGTGTTTTGTCGTTAAACATAATTGTACCATGTACGTACCTTCGAATTAACGTTTCGACAGGAAGCCCTAAATGTCGCGGACTTACTTCGGCTCTCAAGTAGAAATACTCAAATGTGTTCATCGCAATACTTTGATCTTCTTGGTAAAGCAATTATGACAATTAAATTGTTTCAATTTTCAAATAAGGAAGGTACGATGACGGCATAACTTCCTTGTATTTCAAAAGTAGTTACAAAATATTCGTCAACTTAGTCACTGGGCTCTAAAGTGAGCATTTAATTAAAAATACATCCTATGAAACTCATTTAAAATACAATCAGTTTTCCGACGAATACAGCTTTCCAATAAATAAAGATAATACGTATGTTTGATTTAGATTCTTCGATGAATTAAGGTTCATTTTAGCATTTTGAAACCTTCCTGGGAACGTGACTTGTGAATGTATTATATATATAGTTGATGGCCGAGAAGACGTTTTCAATTATTCAAATCCAATACACTCACACTTAAAATATGACAAACTTCTTCTCCACATTGCCTGGTACGGAGTTCTACCAGTAACACATGTCACGCTGTAACTTGATAGCGTTTAAGTTGCACCTTTTCACAGTTAATTTTAGACTATAGGTGGCGGTTACTAAAATATAAGCCAATGAGGTGCGTCTTGTGAAAATTAAAAAATGTATACTTGCATGTAAGATGCTAATGTGTTCAGTTATTTATATGCATACTTTCCCACAGGTTCTGTTTACCCTCAGCCGTCTGCCGAGCTTTATCCTGCTCTCCATGATGCTCCCAACACTCATGCTGCTGATCATCGGCTACAGTACACTTTACATTAAGCCATCCTTGCTTCAGGTATTGCAAGAACTGCCTCATGGTAAACACGATTCGTTCTTCTAGGCAAGAGTTTCGATGAATACTTAAGTTATATAATTTTAATATGTGATTTTCGCTGTATTCAAAATTTTTCAGTTCTTTTATTAACGTTTAGCAACACCAATATATTGACTTGTTTGTGCTTTGATAGCTCTCCTCGTGAGTTAATGACGATATAAGAGTAAACCATTCATGCCTAGGAGCTGAGTTATAGCCTTTTTCTAAACTTGGTCCCAACACACACAGAGCAGCTAAACTTAAATTTACTTTTAATGTGCATTAATTTGGAGGCGTATGCTGTTATGAGTGCAATATTTATGGATGGATCTCCATCGCAGGTGCGGCTGACAGTCAGCTTGACGACGCTGTTGGTGCTCTACACTCTCTTTTCGCAAACATCCTCCTCGCTTCCTCAGACGGCCAACATCAAGATGATTGACATGTGGTTCTTCTTTGTTATTTCAGTACTTTTTGTTATCATCATCCTGCATGTGATAATCGAGAGAGTTGGAGATGGGGCTCATGTCAAGACCTCGAGAGTGAAGAACATTCAACCTCAGAGCTCCTCGTCATCACGCTCGTGGGCATCACTTCCCAGGGCTTTAGAGATGCCCTCAGACGCTCCTGAGAAAGTGCTCTTTGTCGCCAGAGTTTACGTGATACCGCTCATTGTGATACCAGTCATTATCGCATTCTGGGTTATAATGGTTAAATAGTGAGCCAGACTGTGCCATGAATGTCGAGTATTTTTAAGGTCATCTTGTTATGAGATATGTTCTTGGTTTGTAACACACTCGCTAAGTTATGCGTAAATTTTTCAACCATTCCTTTCAAGAATTATAACTAGTTAATTCCAAAGATCATAATCCTCTCATTAAATTTTAGACACAAATTACTGTCAGTGCAGATATTTGTATTTTACACTAAATGTAGAATTTTAATAGTTAAATATTTGATTGTTAAATATTTGAATATTTCAAAGTTTAAGAATCAATTTCCTACGATAGCAGAGCTCACACAGATCGTCTGAGTCGACGTCGAATTGATGTATGATTTTTTAACTATCTGGAGCAGCATTTACTATCGTCGAGTATTCTCATGAAGATTAGAACATTACAACTCGCGAACCACTTCCGAAGTGTAACAAATTCCTCAACGTACAGCATTATCTAGCAACCGCTACTGAGGACGGCAACCCTTATTACAAAGCTCTCAACCTTCGTGAGAAGGCATCTGAAAGGCTAAATGTCAATAGTGATTTTATGCGAACGACTGATTCTTAAGTAAAATTATTTAAAAACATAGAATTAATTATGTGGCGCGTAAATAAACTGCTAGTTTAACAGAAATAAAACTATCGAAATCACTTACTAAAGTAATCCAAGAATCACAGCATGATAGTGACTGTAAGGACACGTATGATCTGTAATTCTATTTGAAATTATGTATATAACAGTAACATGCATGTATGTTCTAATATTTTTGTACTCAAACTTAATAGAAATAACGCTGAAGTATTTTCAAGACTTCCATTCCGAAAAAAATTTCAAAAATTTTGTTTACCGCTGAAAAATATGTTCTAGTCCAGATTTGAAATTATGTAAATCGATTATAGAACAAATATTAAAGATGAGGTTACAATTATTTGTACTCATTGCTGGATAAAACGTGAAGATGAGGCTACAATTATGTGTATCTTTTACTAAATAAAAAATGAAGTTGAGGTTACAAAATTTTACGTACCTTGCACTAAAATAAAAAGGGAATTTGAGGCTACAGTCATGGTTTTCTATAATAAAAATAAGTAAAAACCAATGCCAGTATTGTGTATCCCGATTATTAAACGAGAAATGAAGTTGAGAATACTATTCAATTTAGTTAATTTATGTAAAAAGGATGATTATTAGCCATAGAGTTAGTAGATAATGACGCAGAAACTGATTACTAACGACTCAAAGAACAAAGATTAATTTATTTTCAAGCGCTGTTCAAAGCAATTGAGAAAAGCATTTTATTTATAAGCATCAACACCTACGAACATGAAGTGTGTCATCGTTAGAAGCTAAAAGAAGTAACAGTTGAACAAGCAAGAGGAGCATTTGAGCCCCATTTGAGTTGGCCTTGCTAGCAATCTTTCTGGTCATGATAATGAACTAAGGAGCGAAGGGCTCGAACGAGGATTGCAATATTTTGTGGACTATGTAAATGGTTGGGTTGGAAAACAGGTGATCAGAATATGGTGGTGTTTATTGAACGCGTACATGACTTCAACCCCGAAATACTGAGAAAGGGCATGAATGTACGGCTTGGTCTTACATTCTCAATCGTTTCTAGCGGAAGCAGTAGCTGTTGTATTATAGCTTAGAGCTTTTTGTGTCACACTACTCAGGAATTATGTCATCATCAACGACTTTAGATAAGACTCTATGAGCAATGGGCGATTGTCACACAGCTCACTTCGACTTATACTTAATGTTTTTGATTCATTCGTGAACATACCGTTTTATATCACTCATGCTCGTTCCAGGAAGAAAAGAAAGAAAGAAAAAGAAAATCAGTTTATTTCCAATAGAGATGGTACAAAATTACCATTATTGGTTTTTAAAATATTTTAAAGTTAACACACTTAAATGATACACACACACGAGTATTGTAATACCCATGTCACTAGTCGAAAAATGATTGAGGGCAATGTACTCCTAATCTTGCTTAAACTACATTTGATGATACATGTAATGATAATTATAAGAGATAACACAACTTCATGAATTTTGACAGTTTACATATACATGACATAAAACTTCCCAATTTTTGACACCAGGAAATACTATATGAATCGCTTGTTTCGGCCGATGTTCAAAAATGTTATTTCAAGGCAAGCAGGAAAAAAATATTGATATAAGCATGTGGAACACGAGAATTACAAGTTTGTTTTTCTAATTAAATCATTTTAACATAACGATCATTAGTTGATGAGCATTTAATTTAAATATAAATGGATGACCACACAAAAAATGTATAGTTTTTTACGGGAATGCTTTACAATAATGAAGAAATGACGAGTTCGGTAATGTTACAAATTGAGAGTGAACAGAAAGAGACCATTATTTCCAGCTAAAAATGCCAGTTGTCGGTTTAGTACACACATGTGCATTTATACATGTAAATATATACACATATACGTGCACATACATACCTACGCACATACATACACCTAACACGTGAACGTACACAAATACATTTCTATGCATCGAGGAAATCACAATACATACTCGTCTCTTAAAATGCTGTGCGATGTTCTGAAATATAGGATAATGAGCAAAGGAAATTCGTGACAACTTTTTCAGTATGTGTTGCTGCTTACAATTTCTAATGAAATATTGTAACGATGTTTAATTAAATATTGTATCGAAAAGATTATTGGGTCATAAACGTCTGATTTATCATATGTGGGTGATCGCGCAACAAATACATGTTTATTTTTTATAAATGCTTTATAATAATGATGTGAAATGAAGTATTACGAAGTGACACATTCACCCATCTACGCACGCATAGCGTGCACACGTACACACATTCACAAGTAAGCATGTGCGCAAATATCAGCGTAAACTAGTCAGTCTAAACTAGCATTCCAATCGAGAAACACCGAAAAAATACCTTTCATTACGGCCTGAATTTTATGAAATTTCCGTACTAGAATAGGTGGCACAAAGCAGTCTATCTGAGTCAGAAACATGAAAACGATTGTCCTCCAACGGTTCCCAAGTACAGATATATTTCCAGAATATGTGAGGCCTAGGTTCGGTTTTTATAATATACGCTAGAGCGTAGGAGATGATATCATAAT
>JACJUY010003409.1:0-52007 GCA_014220935.1 Platorchestia sp. MABIK
ATGCCGTACGAAACTGTGTGTGCTTGAGAGTGCTGAGAGTATAACAAACATTTGACAAAACGTCGGAGCGGCATGAGCTGAACTGTGGTGCTGGTGTGAGAGGCAAGCAGACCAACTAGGCCGGCCGGCGGGCTGTAGGTCGAACTGCAGCTGCTGGAGGGTCAGAACATTGTAACAACCAGTCCGGACTAGCATGACAAAGGGAAAATGAACCGCTACACGAAGGAAGGAGGTCAGCTAAAGTGGCAAGAAAATAAATGCTCAGAAATATAGTCGCAATGTAACAACAGTTAATGTTAAACACTGCGTATGCTGCATATTTGTATGTACTGCGTAAGCTGTGGATGCTTTTAAATTTTGAGTTTACTCCATACATCGCCAGCACAGAATATCGTATATGCTGAACATACCATGTGTGAAATATTTATGTTATATGTTGCAAATCCCGTATGTACTGCTCATGCTATTTTAGTTAAGCGTGTTCTCGTGGTACTGGCATTTGAAATACTGTCCTGTGCATGCTCGGTGTAGAACTATAAACACAGGTATCATACATAACACCTCTTACATTAATAATTGCAGACACTCCTTGGACGTTTTGAGTTCACGATCTAGACTAGCGATGTAGTGAAGGCGAGTGCAAGTCAGATCTTAGCATCGCCCCATGATTAAAACATCCATCCACCCCACCTATACAGCACACATACACTCGGTACAAGCGCGTCAGAAGATATTAGCCACAGCCAGTGAATAGTCATCGATGTCTATCTTCTGAACACAGGAATCTGGCTGAAGAGCCAAAGTATCATTTTCAATTCTATGTCCTTTCGATTGTTAGTTTAGTAAACAATTACAACAACAACGATTCAATTACCATAACTGAGAAGTCAATTGTGTCTTCACGGTATTACAATGGACAATGGGTCATCATGCTATTACGATTTACAATTACAGTTCAATTGTGTTGTCACGCTATTACAGTGGACACATTTAAATTTAGCTACTCGTAATATCAATGCACAATTTCACTTTCAATGACCAACTTAAAGTCCGATTTGAGTTTCTAGCTTCGATCGTTATAATATGCGAAGGGTTTATAATTAGACAACTGTTTATCGTGTCTAAGTTACACCTTGTGATAGTAAGATGTAATATTGATTTCACTGTCGAAGATTAGAATGTTACAATCGAGCTTGGGCACCAATTCGTATAACTAAATGGCAGAGATTTTGTCGCGAAGTTTCATTTTTCAAATTTAGCTCTCTTTATTTTAGCAGCAAGATGATTATTAATTGTGTCATAAATGAAAGAACAGCTTCATTGAGCCACCTGCTCTCGCGGGTATACCCACACTGATGAAAAAATGTAGCGCATAGTCGTATTCTAACATTTATCCCGTTGTTATTTTGGAATAACAATCAGTAATCGAACGCTAATTATTGCATCAGGTGGCAGCGAACTGCAGCCGAAAAAACGTAAGGTGAGAGCAGCTCTAACCTGCCACTAAGGATGACGCATGAAGACACACGGATCACGAAACGCGTTCAGACAAGCTTTCGCGTGAGCAGTCCTAAGCACGGTAACTAAGCAATAAGATAACTAGGCCAGGATTGCTAGAATCAAACACTGTGAGAAACGATCTTAAGTGGTACTTCTAAGTAATGTAGATCAAGTGGCTGTCTGACAGACGTGAGAAGCAAATCAACAAATAGTTTGTATTTCCCCAACGTGCATGCATTGTCGAAGTCAAATGGATAATGCATTTACAAGATATTAGCGGGCGGGTTAAAATAAATCCCATTATTAAATTCTATAGAGTGTGTCACCGAAAAATGCATCCACTGATTTTACATATTAATAATATAATACATTTATTACTCTCTGCAACGGATGAATCCGATGTATTTTTTGAGCTTTTTCCCATCAAAATACTCCCTAATGGGCATAATAGAATGATATTGTACCACAGATACTTGAAATCAACAGATTCGTTTTTCGTGACTCCATGTAAATATTAAAATTAGAAAATAGAAAATGCGGTCATGAAATACAATACTTTATATATGCACACAGATATACCAACAAGGGCTGCATAATTAAGGGCAGCATTTAAATGTAGAGCACCTTTTAGAAGTTGAATGAATTTAAAACGTAAACATATATTTAATAAAAATAGTAGCATATAAGTAACCAAATTTAACCGATAGAAAATATAAATTGCAGTTTATTTCTCACTTACAGTAAATTAGTCCGCAATAAAAATATTAGGTCATTTTCTCTAGGGCTTGGCGACTAGAGTCTAAGATCGTCAGCGCTCGGCAACTTATGAACGAAAGAAGAATTTATTTTTATAGTTGCTCTGGTGAAGAACGTCACGAGACCTGCTTTTGGAACCTGTTTGCACCTGGGAACCTGTTCTGACGACGTCAAGCTCTCTCGTCCGCCCGCACAGCGACGCACTCCTGTTACGCCACTGTAGCTATGAGATACTTTTGTGTACGAGCACAATAAGCACGCTCAACATGCGAAGTTTTTCCGATAACATCGCGTGATCAAAGTTTATCGTTCTGAATGTCCGATGCTACCAATGTAGAAATAATTAAGACTTAAAAAATCACTTTTCAACATAATGTTCAGATTTTGCCTCTGATGAAAAAAAAACATGAGCATGAAATGAGTTTGTCATCTAACCACAAAAAAACTGGAAATAAATTGATTTTGCCGGCGAAGTGACGAGATATTAGCTTGACTCAATTTAGTTATCTACGTAGAGTTTATTCGAATTTATAAGAGAAAACGCGAAGACTAATACACGAATTTTGTGTAGGCAATATCACACCTCATAGAGCACTTGCTAGGAAGCGTTTAAACTTGTGCCCAATTCACACAAAGTTTCTACAGTAAATCACTCATCACTTTTAGCTAATGAAAAAAATATACACGTATTGGCAGACAAGCATTTTGCCATTCACATGAATGTTTTTTTTATTCTGTTGCATTAAGGATGTCAGTAACGTCGAAAGCAAAAAGTACAAGTGCATTTTACAATAATTTGTAGCTCGGTCAAAGCCCGAGTCTTATGACCAGAACTCTGTTTGTTCAAGAATAACATCCCAATTCCGACACTCCCAGTACTCAGAAGCTGTCTCAATTTCTGTAGTTTCAATCGCTACAAATTGAACAACCTCACACACGAAAGCAATGCGAGGGCACTGCTGAAGATAATGTGAGGTGGTGCGCAGTCGTGTGGGAGCATTGCAGCACCTAGCGAACGAGCTCTATTGGCCTACCAATAACAACGCGATAACGCGTCGTTGTAAAGCGTTATCTCTCAGTATGCGACTTGTGATGTGCAGCGATTGTTCGGAGCCAGCTCTCCCTATCTCCTCATTTATCACGAAGGCTGATGTAATGATTACTTAAAAGTTGAAAACATATGACTAATATTTTCGCATTCTCCACCTCTCTTTCTTAATTACGACAAAATTTTGATACAGTGATAATATGAAATGTGAAATCACTCGATTAATATTTTCAGACTCGCCGCGTTTCCTTATTTATCATTAATTCCGATGTTGTGATTACACCATGACTAATATTTTCGCGAAGTAATACTCAGTGGATTACTATCGAGTAATAAAAGAAACTAGAACATCAGAATATAATAATATGCATTCATTACTTAAGAGCAACAATGAAATTAGAAGAACAGCACGTTTTAAATTGAGCGGCAATGGACGCCAATATAAACTCACATTTAAAGCTTGCTATTCATCAGAGCGAAATAATAGAGAACAGTTTTTTTGGAAAATGTAATTTAGCGCAATGAGCTTAATTTCATGTTCTCAACACTTTCAGTTGAATTTCCAGCTCGAATACCGCACTTTATAACACAGAGAGTGAGTGTGCACCACATTATGACGCGGTAGATCGGACGTTACAAATAAGTTTTTTTTTTCCACAGCAACAAACAAGGGTTGGGAAAACCCCGTTGTTCAACACCCTTTCATTTTTGTGTTTTAATAAGAATCATGAATAATAATTCAGAAATTGTTCCAACTGTCTGATTACATGACATAACCCATGCTGTAAACGCGTTTATGATCTGAAATACAATTCACACAGCATTAGAGTATCTATAAGAATATCTAAATCCATTTTATGCGATGAGTACCGTTGGCCTTCAAATTGCATTTGTTTAGTAATTCAGTTACATTATCTTCAATAAGAAAAGCTGAGAAAATTAGTTCAGCAAATACAAGAGAACAACTGAATACACAAATTTTTTTATGGTTAGAATAACTTCAATAGTTGTTTATAACTGATTTCGTGGATTAACAAAGTGACAAATGATTGTCATGTATTCTGATGTTTCTCAAGCGATTCACTCTTTTTCACCGGAATATCGAACAATTATAAAAGCGTTTTCCTACTTCATTTAGTTACATGAAAATTAAATCGTTCAACTAGTTAATTTAGTTCTAGGAAAAAGCAGAAGCTAATTAAAAAAACAAAATCAAACGCAGATGCAGTTGTTACATTCGCTGGGCAGTTGGACCAGTGCCCAGAAAGTATTCTTTCAATTCAACGGATGTTTTACACATTTAATTTTGCGAAAAGCAATGTATAAAATAGATTAGGGCTAGGAATGTCCAAAGGCTTGTTATAGATTACAGGCACTCGAAACCATTCATAATTTTTTTACACATCACCACTACTGAAAAAAGGTTTCGGTACTATGCATTCGGTAATTAGCTAGGTCACGCATTTGCAATTTCACTTTGAATAAATTTTGATTGAGAATCCCTGGGTGAAAAATTGCTCTGCATTTCTCTATTCACTTGCCTCACTATTCCTCTAAAAAAATAAAAAAGTATTACGAAATTAGAGGGAATTGAAGGTCTTTTTGTACATTTTTAAATGCAACCATGCAGATAAACTTGAACTTAGATTACTTAATCACAGAAAATTTTTACATGCATCGCGAATAATTGTCCAATGGCTATGATAATTTTATTCCCAACTTCAGTTATCACTTTCTCTTAGATAATATTTCAAGATCAGTGATCCTCCAATCATCTTGGAGATTGTTCAGAGTTAACATGACCAGCATTAACTAATTGCTTCAATCGGACCTGCTGCTGAACATGCGAGTAATGTGCAAGTTAACCTCTCTGTTTGGTTGTAAATAAAATTCATTTATACAGTCATACAAGTGCACGTAAACACCGCAGATGCGCATCACAAAGTTCTAGGGAAATCCAAGTGTTTGTCAAAAACGTTCTCCAAGCCACGTACGGAATCAAAACCTGTTGCAGTGCGACGGTCTACGGTATAACACAACCAGTTCAGGTGCTATTTGCAACCGCCATTGTGACGCCGCACTTTCCACCCAGGATCTCGACATCAACGAACACCGCTGCTGGGCTTCCATGGTAGGCAATGCAGGCTTCTCTGATCATGTTTCGTTCTGGCTGTTGAATACGATAGGAATGCTAGACCTTTCAATAGAAAAAGAAATATTCCCGTCATATAAATTCACTCATTGCAGGCCTTGAAAATTATAGTATCTGCGGATTTTTTTCAAAAAGTATTCATTTTACATTCTAATTTTTTTAAGTAAAATAAAGATGTAGTCATTGTAATGGTAACATAAGAGTTAATTGGGAATAGACTTCCACCTTCCTAATTACAAATTGAAGACATGAACTGAAGAGATCACTACATTGTCATTTAATCAAGAGCGTATATTTTTCAATTCCTAACATGACAAAATTGCACGGTAGGAATAAATGCGCAAACCAGAAGGCAATGGAAGGAACCTGTGAGCAGCAATGTAGCACATTACCAACATCTACGCTTAAATGTGCGTATACATTCAAACAATTATTACACAAGCACGTTATAAGTAGCGTAATAATTTGAGACCGTTTTCTTACTATCAAAAGTAATGATTTATCTAATTAAATCTTCGCGGTCGAGTGGTTAAGAACGCGCCCTTCCGTGAAGGTATCGGCGGTTCGAATCCCAGATGATATGTATCAGGCTTGATAGATTGGAAATAGAAGCATCCTTTTCCTTTTTCTTTCATATTAGTCTCTAACTAACCACTTTTCTTACCCTAAACTTTAGCTTTAACAACACCCAACACACACAACGACGTGGTTATAGGGATAATTAGAAGCGATTAAAAAACCATTGATTCAGAAAATACAAAAACGCTTTTAAATTAGTAATTGTATTCTAATTAACTGTACATCATTCACGTGACATTATCTCATCCATACAATGCACTGAAGGCATACCAAATCAAGAGCGCTGAAGCAATGGGAGAACAAGCGCTGTGCCCAAGAATTGCAAAAGCAATACACAACTTCGAAAGCCTAAAATACACTTCTATCAGTAACCACACAGTTTCATAGTACTGCTGCCCCTAGCGTTGTATCACGTGTGACCCAGCCACGTGACACATGATTATACAGCTCTACCAATTGAGAGGTAACCATGAGGCACTAATACAACAAGATAACAAGAGATGAGACACTCTCACGACGACAGCCCGGGACCCACTACCTCGTTCGCACTTCGCAAGTTCGCGGACCGCAGTGAGTCCATGCCGCAGTCTGTCGATGAACGACTGACGGCAATGCACCGCAGCTGGTCGTCGAGAACCTGAAACGTTCATAGCATCTTCTGAAAAGTTTATAATGTAACTCATATCGTCAAAGTTCTGAAGAAGATATGATATTTCTTCGAAGTGTTTGATAGCGCAGCATGAAAATAGCGACTGACATTATACGATGACTGATGCGTTTGATTATTGATAACCTTTTCATAGCTTCACTTCGAGATCTTGTACGAAAAAGAAGACACACGTATACCTAGAATACGTACACCGACTTCCAGGTATGGCAGGCCGACTGAGATGAGCTAACAACGCGTAGAAAATTATGGGGCTGCTCTGCAGTGTGACGTGCTGATGACTGGGTTGCTGCTCCGCCCTTGAAATGCAGCCCTACTTATCGCTCTGAACCTATTGCGTTGCTACCAACCAGTCCTGTCCGGAACTTCTGCTACGACACACATGTTTTAAACAATTTTAATGCGTTCCCTTCTTACGCAGCATCTTTCAAACGTACCGCCCTCAACTTTCATACCATAGCCATAGTATCGATTAGACCAAACTTTAGTGAAGTATTCATCCGTGTAATCATTAAACTGTACTATCCACTAGTTTTTCTTTTTTCTCCACCTAATATTAGTCGGTCTGTTGTTCTAGGCTCAAAACATGTATTTTACATTACACCAGAGCGTGCAGTGCCTTTCAATTGCACACTAAATATTTCTCAGACAGAAACTTTTGAACTGAAGCTGACCAGTTCCGGTTCTCCTGCATTCAGCCACCAGTCCTCTAATGATAAATAGCTTTTATCACTATATAAATAGAATTGGAAGCATGGCGTGATTTGTGTGTACATAAAACGATTGTTGATGTATGATTAACGTATCAAGTTTGTGTAGAACAATATTTGTTGCAGTAATCGCAGGCCGAAATTTGTTTCTAATTTCCAAAATTCGTTGTCGTGAGCAAATTGTGGAGTGATGGCTTTTGAAGTTCATACTTCCTATGCCTGTGGAGCAACTAGAGTTCAAATAAGGGTTACTAATCCTGTTCAGTATTTTAAAGTCGTAGTAGGAGAGTGGAAACTTCGTTACACGTGCCACTCTTTGTGATGCGTTTGTCTGTAATAACAAACACGTAACAAAGGTAGAATAATTCGGAAAACCATTTTAAAATGTATCCATAACTGAAGGCTGAGGAAGTGTTGGCATGCAATATGAGATGAAGAGAGAAGACGACGTAACTGGGACACTGACTGAATTTTGTGCGGGAGATGGTAGTTGGTTGTTCAGGAAGTTTATGCAGAGTATACATACACATGACTTGCATGAAGGAACTATAAATAAATTTTCAATAACGGAACTAGTTTTCACCAGCGGCACTAACTATCGAAATTGCTACCAGCACTTAACAGTGCCACTAGCTCTCAATGTTGTCACTTGTTCTTGTATAGCAATCAATGACGCTTGGCACGAAATTGAAATCAAATAAATACGAAAAGATCCATTACCAGTAACATCAGCGCTAGAAAGATGATCAAATCATCCACCCAGCAAAAAATTAGGTAGGTAAAACTTTGGGAGATCCCGAGGAAAGGCCTTTGGTCGGAACAATCAAGAGTTTGCGAGTTTTTGTGAGGTGTAGAAGTGCGAAACTTTTGCACTCCCCAGAGACTTGCTCGAAGTTCAGTTTTTGCTGCCGCTGCCGACTCATTGTTTGCTGTGGAGTCACCATCTTAGAAAACGGGAAAATCGCACCAAGAAATTGCGTCATTAACGACGCAACTCAAGGCCAAATGCGGCTCGTGTGAGCCACTCGTAGGCCGAGGCGCGGTTTGTGTTGCGTGCGTCCCGGGGGTTGTGTTGTGATGCGTGAGTGTTGCCAGCAGTTGTGTTGTTGTGATGCGTGAGTGTTGCCAGCAGTTGTGTTATTGTCATGCGTCAGTGTTGCCTGCATTGTGTTGGTAATGGCATGCGTCAGTGTAGGCAGCGGTTGTATTATTGTCGTCAGATACTTCGTTAATTTATTTATCAAGAGAACAATTATTTTTGGTCACCTGAGTCGTACTGATAGATTTCAATTTTTCAACAAAACATGAAATCTTTCATGAAGCTTGCCCCCTTCAGAGCGTATTGAAGTCCAGCAAAAAATAACACAACTGCCATGTGTGCACAATTCTGTTGTGTCAACTTATTAACCTTGATGTCAACTCGATGTAAGCAGTATACATGAAGAATGTAATTTATTTTAACGCATCACATCATTTGACAGTAAATTAGAGTGAGTCAATGCGTATCCGGTGAACACGATTACCTAGCAAATATCTGTGAAGTCGATCATTCATCGAGTCAATTTTAGGTCGATCACGCAGGAGATCTCTTGCTTTTGGCTGATGCGTTTGACGGTTCCAGATTTGAAAGTAACAGTTCCGTCTCCTCAACTTGAGATGAGCTCTACACCTGATACTCGAAGCTTGACTTGAGTGTGTCGAAGCACATAAACTTTGGAACTCTGAATTCTGTTTAATCCAGAAGCTAGTTGTCCATATTTTGGCGTGAAACAAGATCATTGCCATAAGATGGAAAGACATGTAACGGATTAAATTTGTAGGCAAGTGTCAAAAAACCTGCGGTGGAGTGAGATCAGGTTGCATCTCATACTCCGGAAATGTGTGAGTTAAACATGTCATTAAGCGGGGAAATGTTTCAATTAATGCTCTTTATTTCAGAAAATCCGAGAAAATGAACACGTTTTTCATCATGAAATTTTGAGCGGAGGTCGAGATAACACAAGACTTCATGTGTTTTGGAGCAGTTTCCTGGAGCATTGCTTGTCGATATTAGCATACTGAAGACTGAATTGGATCGGGCGTGCTGAACGTAAGTTTTTATGATGCAATATTTCGTGAAACCGGGGAGATGAAACGAAGATCATAAGCTGCTAACTAGAGCATGCCTGTTTGGTAGGCCTGAGGGACAGAGATAGAGAAGGGAGAAATGAAAGGGTTAAGGGGGACAACCCATTTGTATTTTTTTTATCCGATTATTCTGAATTTTTGGCCGGTATATGTTTTTTTTTGTAAAAAAAAACCAATTGCACTCATGTAACTTTTTCGATTTAGGCCTTAGTTTTTGGAAAAATTGAAATATTTGTTGTTTAGTTCTTTTTAGTGATTTGTAAAAAGGAATAAAAGTCAATGAGGTTTTTATGCTAGAACGAATTCAAAGACAGTTTTGGAATCCTTGAAACATTGTAAGCAAACTGAATTCCTTGAATTTTTTTTTTCCTTTCCGTTTTCTTTTGAAATGCGATTTTCGATCACTAACTAAAATAAACGATTTTTGTTTAACTCTGATAAAAAAAAAACTAAATGAGCATATGGGGAAATCGAAGGATTTTTGTTTGTTAGAAATGTTCCAAGGATTTTAAAACTGTCTTTGTTTTTTCCTAGCATGAAAACTCACTAACTTCTATTCTATTAGATGTTGAAAATGAGTTTTTTTCGTTGGAGGCAAAAACATAAATATTACCTGGAATGTTGTATTATCATCTAGAATGTATATTATCATGTTGTATTATCGTCTAAAAATAATATGCATGCATAATTTCATATTTACACTGTGAATTGTAAATTACACGTTTAAATTATATATAAAAGAAAATTGTTTTTCATTTCTTGAGGAATGGTTAACTTTTTATTTATGGACTGATTATTCTGAAATACCCCATTATATGGAAAATTTAAAAAGAAACACATTTTGTTCACTTAATTTTTTTTTATTTTTGTCTTGGTTTTTGAAAAAATGGAAATATTTTTTTTTTTATATCATTTTATTTGAAATTTCAAATGAATTCAAGTTAATGAGTTTTCATGCTACAACAAAACCAAAGACAGTTTTAGAATTCTTAAAACATTGCTTACAATTTTTTTTAGTTCATTACGCGTTAAAAGGCGAAGAAAATTACTTATCATCTTTACTAAAACACTCACTACAAAATTCGATATCACTGTCTATTTATAAAAAAACGTTTTGATGTACGAACATCATCATCAGGCTAAAAAACAGAGCAAATTTTACAGTTACAATATAAAAAAATGTAAATCATAAGCAAAGCCAGAATCAAACGTTAAAAAAAACTAACACAGATCACATTGAAAAATGACTAGAGGTAAATAATTTGCACAATAGGAATATTGATCTCTAGATGACTAGCTAATATTGAACAACAACTACATGTTCACAGCACAAGAGGCAAGGTTAAAATGAAAGATCAAGCGGGTGTTCCAAACTTCTAACCTACAGTCCTATTGAATAGTTTTAGAGCAAAAAAATTTATAGGATTTTCCTTGAGGGATGGTTTAAATTTATGAATATGTAAGGCTTCTATTATTTGAATGTGTTATTTTTTAACTACATGATATAAATTTTGGTTTTTGCTAAAGATCTTCATTCGAGGGCTTAGAACTATGTTCAACACGGAAGTGATTGAAAATAGAACCTTGGTACTTGTGCGCAGTCAATCTTCGTTTCAGGGTCATCCTAGTCATGCCAATGTAACTTTTATTAAGAGACTTGCATTCTCTTCTGTCGCTTTCGAATTGATAAATCACATTGGATTTCTCTAGGGTCACTGATCCTGGATCTGGAAATATCATTCTTCACTAGGAGATCACTGATTTTACGAAGTTTGTAATATACACACACTTTGCTAACAGTTCCAGGATTTATAGGTTGTACGGTATTTTTAACTTTATATCTAGAAATTCTTTCGTTAATTTTGTAGTTCTAGCGCATTTGATTTTCATGAAATACATTTACATGACATGCACAAGGTCCAGGCCTTTCATCACTGCTCAAAATTCGGTTAAGAAAATTGTTGATTATCCTGTCAACCAGAGTATTAGGAAAATTGTTATTTATTAGCAATCTATTAACCCGAAGAATTTCTGAATGCAAACTTTATGAGCTCTGCTTAATAAAGTGTGAATAACGCCTTCTTTATATACCTGTGGAGCATCACAATCATAATTAATCGTTTCACCAGCATGAGAAGGCTTCACGCACACGGACCTCTGGAAAGCATCACTGTGAAGCTTCAACCAATACATCCAAAAATTGAAACTTCCCTTGTACATTCAACTCATAAGTGAAACGTAGCACCGTATAATCACATCATCAAATCCCTCAACATCTCCAACTGCTCAACACTCTCCACCTCTACGCAAATATCATCCACGTACCTGCCGTAGATTGTCGGCTTAACAGGCACAGTGTTCAATACCAGGTTTTCCACATGAGACATGTAAAAGTTTGCGAACGTGGGTCCCAAAGGGGAGTCCATAGCAACACCATCTACCTGGCGGAACAAGCTGCAGTCAATGTGCCGAAACGGAGCTTAAAAAAAAACATATTCAAATAATAGACGACTTACATATTCATAAATTTGAACCATCCCTCAATGAAAATACTATAGATTTTTTTGCTCTAAAACCATTCAATAAGACTGTAGGTTAGATGTTTGAAACACCCGCTTGATCGCACCCGCACCCGCTCTGGTTCACAGCACCCGCTCTGGTGCTGTGAACATGTAGCTGTTGCTCAAAATTAGCTAGCCATCTAGAGATCAGTACTCCTATTGTACAAATTATTTGCCTCTAGTCATCTTGCAATGTGATCTGTGTTTTTTTTTATATCGTCTGACTCTGGTTTTGCTTTTGATTTACATTTCTTTGTATTGGGACTGTAAAATTTACTTTGTATTTTTCAGCCTGATGATGATGTTCGTACATCGAAACGTTGTTTTTATTAATAGACAGTGATATTGCATTTTGTAGTGAGTGTTTCAGTAAAGATGATAAGTAATTTTCTTCGTCTTTTAATGCGTGATGAACTAGAACAATTTTGTAAGGTCGAGAAATTGGAAAAGAAACATTGCTAACAAACTAAAAGAGCCAGATTTTTCATTTTCCTTTTTGTATTCTTTTTACCGAGCGGACTCGGAAGAGGCAAAACCTCGTCGAAGATATCAAAGGATCTGTACGATCGGCTTCGCAATTTTTCATACTATCTCTCCCATTATGCAATATTTAACACTAAAAACTCCGGAGTCCCAGCTCGCGATCACAACAGGACGCCAGCTAATTACCACTCGTCAGGTCAACGCACGCCAACCTTCCTCGCCAGGACATAGTTACGGCGACTCTGGACACATTTAAATGTCACTTCACTGCACTCCAAAGCATAAAATTAGATCTATGTCCTTATATTCTAGGGTGCACTAGGGTTCTTGGTTAATTTGTAGAGGCTATGGTTAGAGTTCATGATCCCAATTAATCAATTAGGAATGGAAGTATTTGGATCAGTTAATTGGCATATTTGCTCGCATCGACATAAAGTCATGACGCGACATATAGTTCTCGTACATAGTGCAACTTGCCTGTAAGGAATTACTTTAATTTGCAAGGAAATTGTTGTAACGCTCACCGTTTATTATTTTCATTTCTTAGGTGGTGTGATGATCCTGCATTCTCATGAATGTGTATTTACATCTGTGAAACTGAGCACGTTCAGCTCAAGCTCTATTGTGTAATTCTCCATAGAAGTTTCGATGATGAGAAGGTCAATTCCACCTTAAACACTCGTCCATAGTGAAATATGTGCTCTGTCATTCCTTAATTTCCTTTTGTAAATTAGCAAGAAAAGCCAGAGAGAGAAAGAGAGAGGGTGAGAGAGATGGAAAAAGAGAGATGCTGACTAGGAAACATTTATTGACGAAGTTGAGCAAGCACGAATAAATAATAACCTGGAAACCATGACAATATTGATGTAAGTGAGAATTACCAAAATATCAAAGTTTTCTTGTAATGAGAATGGTTTAATCACAACCATCATCTTGTAAAGTACCAAGAGAGTCTAGAAAACAAAATATTTTACTCACTCTAAAAAAAGGAAAGAAAACCCAAATTTCCGATACCTGATCTAACAGCTTATGAATAAAATTCCATAAAAGAAGGATTCTTATACAATTTACTGCCGGTATTCAAATGATGGTGTCTATTTTTCTGGTAGCTAAGCTCTTACTGAAAATTTGAGGTTATCCTGTCTCTTTTACTGACAATGTCATAATCTCTGGTTTCATTTACGAGTAGCATTAATTATCACAAATAAAATTGGTAAGACTTGGGTGTGCTGTCTCTACAGACCAAGTTGAACATTGTTGTGAAACTTGGTCTAAAAATTTAGCTTCTCGTTTATACCAGCAGGACTCAGAAAAAACTATAGAGGTAAATAAAACCAAATATTCAAAAAACATCCGATCAAAAATCGGAAACATTTGGTATCGGATATACTGGTGTTTTGTGGTAGCATTTTGCTCGTTGAGGATGCACTTTGACTTTGAGGATGCACTTTGACTTTGAGGATGCACGTAAAGGTTAGAAACAAATTTATGAAAATAAAACGAAAAAATGCGGCAATGTAAGTGTTTACTTCTCTAGTTACTCTTCATTAATTAAAATAAGTAAACTTCAATTCTAGTCACAATGATAAAAATAATGTTAGCGTAAGATTAATGTGATTTTGCGTTGCATTCTTTAAAACATCGTAAAATTCGCACAACGGCAAATTAGTTGCGGGTCATCAAACATTCATCAGATCAGTGGCAAAAAAGCGTTTCTTGAAGCGAGTTCTGATTGATTCTCAAGAGAGCAAGTTATCGTTAACAACATCGTAATCGGGAATTATTTTGTGAAAAAGTTTCCAGAAATTGCGTGTTCCATGTCTCATAGATACCGATCTGAGTCTTCTGGTCTGGTAGCAGACGGCTGCTCGCTGCAGGCCTCCAAGGCCTCGGAGGCAGTGCTTCCACTCCTAGGGTAATTACCCTAGTCTAGGGTAATCAGACCCCTCCAAGGGTACAGTCTAGGGTAAAGGAAAAAATACAAAATCTAGGGTAAAATCAATATATCAGATTTAGTTATAAAAATCATGAAATAACATAGAAGATTGTCAAAAACTACAGTTGAATAACTCAAATAAGAAATGATTGAGCAGAAGACATTTAATTCGAAGATAGAACGTATTAACATTTGTATCGTGAATGTAGCACAAGTTAACGTGTTCCATAACGGTACTGAACAAGTTGCGGTTCTTTTCGCAATGTGCAGCGTGCAGTTTCTTTACAAGCTTGTGTACGACGATTGCTGGAGCAGTGGGATGCACTCACACTTCGCTTTGATGAGTTGTCGTTAAACAACAAGCTAACCCGGGCTTATTTGTAGTGCTTAAATTACAATTTTGGGAAATTGAACTCATTTAATACCTTGCATCAGTTTGATTCTCCAAATATCTCCAATCTGAGAACAGAAATGTATAGCCTAATTAGGAGCTTTTGTTCAGATGTTTCGCGTGTGGCTTTGGAAAAGAATACGACCATTTTTTTGCTGAATCCATCCCATCCAACACTCACTAATGATTTTGTGCTAGTAGGTGATAGGGTAAGTCTCGAAAGGTCGTCGGTTCATAATCGTCGGTTTTTCTATACTAATTTTCAATTTTCGCCCTCCGTAGCGATCTAAAAACCCAACCCGTAAGGCGTGTAGTAGATTACACTATACTACACGCCTTACAGGTTTTAGATCTCTACTGAGATCTCTACTGAAAACTTAAAATGAACAAACAACAACCGACGATTCGAATTGACCGGCTATTCGAGACTAGATACATTGTAATGACAGCAACTGAAACGATGTCAAAGACAACTGGTATTACTTCACAAAAGAAAGAGCTTCTTTTTACTAATTTTAGATGCTTCTTAGTTGGAGAGGTTTCATAAATTAATAAAAAGGTTTTTGCCGAAGTTTCTAAACATGACCTCGTACGCTGTCTGAATCAGCGTAATGCTTCATTTTCTTCAACGCTGACTCCAAAATCTCTGTTTATATGTGTGTTAGATAAAAATTCCTCAAATGAAGAAGTTTGTCAATAAGAAATGTCTTGAGGAAGAGTGTCGAAAACATTACTTGAATGAACAATTGACACCAGACATGTCGGCTGTTAATTACCGGGAAACGCTGCTTAGCCGTAGAAATGCCAGTGGGCTGTCATGTTATAAAAATTTTAAAATTGTAATTTCAAATTTGTTGGCCTTTCTGTTTTGAAATGCTTTCGTTGAACTTTTCTTCAGCAAATTTAATTCGATCAAAACTTCACAAAGAACCAGTTAGAAGAATGAAACCGTGCGTAGTTTGACGCATGCAGTGCTTCACTACTTTTAATTTTCCAATTAATACTAATCTAATTAAGGCAATTAATGAAGTGAAAAGTAATACAACGTGTGCAGAACCTTCTGTAATGTCGAGACCTTCGAAATATAAAATGAGAAAAGCGTGAAAGCGTTTTTATTTTCTTCTAGATTGTAGTTTTGTATTATGTATTCGCAGAACTCTTTATTGATGTGAGTAGAATGGCTTCCTGGAGAGTAAAAATTGTTTGTATCAAGTTAGGCTTTTCCTTATTTTGAACATATTGTAAGGCTATACTCAACAACGAACGTTGAGTTTATTCATTTTTAATTTGTTTTGAACTGATCAAAAAACTCAATACAGTAAGCGGAAAAATTTTTACATAGGTCTGCATTTTTTGTCCAAAATTTTCTGTTTGATTTCTGTAACAATTATTATTCATGTATTGTGAATACTAGTTATGTAACCCTGCTCATCAATTCTGTCGACCACAGTGCTTTGTAAGTTTGTTTGAGTTGTTAATCGATCCACATTTGGAAATATCATTGTAATTTTAATGTAAGGCTGTCATTTTAAACATATTTCCATATTAAGGTGTTCAGATCATTAATTGATTAACGAATCCCCACATACTTTAAAAAATCTGTCTATGTGACGTAATTAAAGGCAAAGCCAATTGTATTATGGCAGACAATTCGGTAATTACTATATTGCCCTCATTTACATTTCCTAGGGTAATCAAGGAGCATTCTAGGGTAAAATCCATGCCAGCCTAGGGTACAATGATTGACTAGCGTGGAAGGCCCTGGCTCATAGGCTCGGTGCCTCGGTCCGCTCGGAACAGTCGCTGCCGAGACTCCGTCGGGTGAGGTTGCAATAAGTAGCAGCGTTGCCAGCTCGAGAGGAACTCGTCATTAAATTGATCACTTCAGCTAACGAGCATTCAAACTCTATTTTAAGTGAATATGTTATTTAAATGATTTTTTTCTTGCAAAAAGTTTGCAAGCAGATATGAGTTACATAACATTCAGCTTAGTAAATTGGCCATTATTCTTTCTTTATTCGAGATGGAAGTATTGATACCAAATTATCGAGTGAAATGAAACCACAGAACGTTGATTTCATGAGTTTAATTAGTCTTTGCGCTTGAATGCATTTCAGAGCTAAATTTGTAACCTCAGGCCGATGGATTATTGATTGGAATTTTGAAACAGAGATGCATGGTACTCACACGTTGGCTGTCACGCGACATTGCTCATCCAAACAACGCATTAAAACGGCAATTATTCGTGTTTATTGCTCTGTAAAAGATGAGTTTATCAAAGGAGGTAATCCATAAATGGTAAGTCCATAAAATTCACGACAAGTACGTCGAATATTTTACGGTAGATGTTATGCATAAGCGGCACTAAAATACTGATGGAACAAATTTGTTTCAATTAACTATTCAGTGAAATCGAGTGACGTTCTTCTATGCTCGGATTCTTCATGTATACATCTACGAAGCATGCTAAAAATTTATTAAAAATAGCAAATTGGTTAGAAGTGTCGCATAATGTAAATTCCGCTTATAACCAGAATGACCTTAGTAATTTGCATGAAGGAAACATTAAAGTGTATGTATCAAATTATTTTACAGGAAATAACAATGAGTCACTGCATTTCATGCTGTGATATAAAACGTTTTGGAAAATTGATTAAAGAAATGTCACGAAACTTGCACCGAGCGCCGTGCGAGGAAGAGTGAGATTCATCACCAATACACAACGCCGCCAATAATTCATTTATATTTACATTATATTATTTTGGGAACGATTTTTTTAGGTTGAAGGCGTTGTGTGTGAATCCACTTTTATATTATTTCATTTTACGTTTTCTGACGTCCTAGATATTTTTGCTACGTTAACTTCATTCTAACGAGATGCGAGAACAGTTTTGTTGAATAAATAGAGCTTGATGGTCCTTTGTAATTTTAAACCAGAAATGCCTTCGTAGGATGGAAGCCAGTATTACTTTCTTGTTTGGTGGGACAGAAATTGATATTTTTAAGTTGCCGATCAAAAGGTTCTGCTGTCATTCGTTTCACACAAGTTCGACCGTGTGAAAACTCACTTGGGCAAATATTGATTTCTTTTTGAACAAAAAGCCATGTTTCATGCATATAGATTTCAATCGATATTCTTCACAAAAAAACGCTTATAACACAAAACGTACGTTTTTAATTTACTTCAGTAGATGCGTGGTTTTCAAAGTGTTCTGACGCATTCAATCATGCTTTTTAAACGTGATTTTGCTACCAGATGTGTGCGCGTAGATCTTATCCAATCCAAGATGCTGAAGCATTTTACTGATTGACGATCAAAAAGACGATTGAACACAACAAATGGGACTTGAAAACTGTGCACTGTTATAATTTTTATCCATTCTTCAGTATGTTTCAAAATTCTACAAATGCGCCAGTATACAGCGTTTTCATAAAACTTCTGAGGCATTTAAACTTAGTTTGAAGAAAATAAAATCTGTAAAAAATCTACTCCAGAAAATTGTGTTCCCTGTTTATTCGTTCTCGCCTCCACAACTTTGTCGTTAAATTTGTCAGCTTAATATCTGAAATTTATTCGGTAAAATCCTTATAGGATTACATATTCTAAATACTTACCAGTGTTCAAGCCAAAAGCTCTTACATTTACTCGACACAATTTCTTGAAGGTTTTTTGTAATTATTTTTTCCTCGAGAAATGCACAAAACCACTCTTAGCTTCACTGTTTTACAAAAAAAATACAAATGCTTTTTGTCTCTGGAAGCGAGCCTAAAATTTGTATGAGGTCTGTTTTCCGCAATACTAGGGGAAAAAAGTTCTGGGATTGACTTCCGGTATTAAGCTTTGGAATAATGACGCGTTTGAATAGGGAAAAACACGACCGTAGTAAACAACGATACTGCTGTGCTGAATGTCGCTTGAGCAACGGCAGACCCACTTCAACGACGGCACTATCTCGCGGAGACCAGCGTCACCGCTCATGTTAGCGGGAATATTGCTAGAATAACGCCACCGCGGCATTGAAGAACGCTATGCCGCATTTAATGACAGCTTTGCCGCATTTAGCAACAGCACTACTGTATTTAATTACGGAATTATTGCATCTGATAACTGCACTACCGCATTTAATAACGGAACTACCGAATTTAATAACGGTGCTGCCGCATTTAATAACGACACTACTGCATTTAATGACGACACTACCGCATCTGATAGCAGCGCTGCAGTGTGAATCCCAGCAATACTCCATGAAAGCAACTGACGTCGGCTTTGTCGCTATAGCTTACATTTTATTCAATGTCGCCATGAGTGAAACGCATCTTTATTGCAGTTAGTTTTAACGCCACAGAAGCGTTACACGACATAGAGCTCTTGAATTGAACTCGCTTTCATTTATTACCGCTCTCTGAGATTGGATCCCCTGCTCACCTCATCTTTCTGGGCCGCGCTTCATTGCCTTTTATCTTTTTTTTAGCGATGTGGAGAAAATTTATGATTTCTGTGCTAGACATTATTGTGAGTGAGTATGAATATTTACCATGATAGCGATTACGTCAGAGCCTTGGAAATTGCTCAGGAAACTTCGCGAGAACTAGCTATGCGTTCGAATCAATTGAGCTTTTAACACGTTAATCGCCATGTGAGCCATCGGTGATACACGGGGGAAATTTTCACAATGTTGCTGACCGACTAGTAGTCGCAAACTTGATTTTCATAAATACTTAATCAGAACTAAATGAAGACACAATCTACTTAATATTTGCTATTTTCAAAGTTGCTCACAACAAACGACTCTAAATTTGAGATGAATATTAACTTTATTTCAATAGTTCAACCCATGGCGGTTAAGGTGTTAAGTGCGCTGCATCCATGAAGAGTATGTAGGACCGAGCCCACCTTGTTGTAGGGGTGCTCAGCTGGAACTGAAATGATATCCATCACTATATTGCAGCTTGATGTGTTCTGGTTTATCATCCTGATGATTAGAATCTTGTAAATGAATATGTTTATTTAGAAATACTCATCCTTTGGTGCTGGTCTACCCTGTAAAATATGCAGAGATTCTAAAGCGCGTACATCAGTGAAATTTGACCCCTGCCCTACGATTGAAAAATTATTGTTGGAGATTATTGAATTGCAGTTGTCTGCATGAACACGGATTGCAGAATGGGGTGGTTGTCCTAGCCTTGATCCTGTGCGGTAGCTGACTCCCCTATGCTCAGCGATCCTCTGTCCCATGGTACGACCGGTGCAACCGACGTACCTGGATGCGCACGGTGCACAACTATATTCACAAACAATTGAAGATCGCATCGCAACGGGATGTGTCTCATTGAAACTGAAAAACGATCTTGTATAAAATTTGTTCACAAAAATAACGTAAATTAATTTTGAAGTATTTAACCACCAGAGATTTCAGCTCTTCTTTCAATTTCTTGGATTGAGCACCGAAATATGCGAGAGAAATGTAAACTTTTTTATTAGGGTCATCGGTGGACGGGAGACTATTAAGCTTTTTAGACAAAAACTGCTTCAACTGGGACTCGAATAAAGTAAGTGGACATCCATAGATAGAGAAAATTTTTTTAAGAGTTTCAAACTCAAAATGCATTACAGTCAAATTGGATGAAATTAAGAGGGCACAGTTTAAAAGCTTCTTGATGCTATTCAATTTGAATTTAAAGGTACAAAAACTAAAAAAGCTCAAACCTAGTTAGAGTTTAGTTTTTGGGCTAACGAGGTCATATTTTAAGTCTCTTTTAGAATTGGCCGTTCTCAATTATTTTTTTCCTGTTCGATGGTCGTCCTTTCCGTCAGCTGGAGGGGTTGGGAATGGGGTTGCCGTTAGGGCCTACGTTTGCTATATCTTCATGTGTAATTTTGAGAAAATCTGGTTAGATGACTGTCCTGCTGATTTTAATCCCGTGTTTTATAAGAGGTACGTCGATGATACTTTTTTGTTTTTCAAAGAACAAGTTCATGCATCTCAATTCCTTGATTATTTGAATTCTAAGCATAGTTCGATCAAATTTACGATGGATGGAGAGAACAACAACAATATTCCTTTCCTTGATTGTTTGGTCAGTAGAGTGAATGGCAGATTTTAAACATCCGTTCATAGGAAAACAATGTTCTCTGAACTAGGTTTGAGCTTTTTTAGTTTTTGTATCGTTAAATTCAAATTGAATTGCATCAAGACGCTTTGAAACCGTGCCTTCTTAATTTCATCTAATTTTACTGTAATGCATTTTGAGTCTGAAACTCTTAAAAAAATTTTCTTTAACAATGGATATCCACTTACTTTATTCGAGTCCCAGTTGATCAGTTTGTGTCTAAAAAGCTTAATAGTCTTCCGTCCACCGATGAGCCTAACAACAAAGTTTACATTCTCTCCCATATTTCGGTGCTCAATCCAAGAAACTAAAAGAAGAGCTGAAATATCTTGTGGATAAGTACTTCAAAATTAATTTACATGTTATTGTTGTTAACAAATTTTGTTTTAGATCGTTTTTCAGTTTCAAGGAGAAACTTCCCGTTGCGATGCGATCCTCAATTGTTTATGAATTTAGTTGTGCACAGTGTGCATCCAGGTACGTCGGTTGCACCGGTCGTACCCTAGGACAGAGGATCGCTGAGCATAGCCGAGTCAGCTCCCGCACAGGATCAAGGCTAGGACAACCACCCCATTCTGCAATCCGTGTTCATGCAGACAACTGCAATTCAATAATCTCCAACAAAAATCATTGGGCAGGGGTCAAATTTCACTGATGTTCGCGTTTTAGAATCTCTGCATATTTTAAAGGGTAGACCAGCACTAAATGAAATGTCTAGTTCTTTCCCTTTGTGCATTTCCACCTAATTTTTAGAAATACTTTTACAACACTAATAAAACATCTCGCTCAACGTTGACTCGGTATTTAAACATCAATAGACTCGGTATTAGTGTCCATCATTCCGATGAAGACAGCTAAGACTAATGCTGTTTCCAGTGAACTCTGATGGGATAAAACGATTTCTCTAACATTTAATAATTAATGCATACAGTTTGATGTCATTTCTCAAATAAATTCGTACATCTAGAACACTCAAAGCATTTTTTTGCGATGTTATCCCAGGACTAAAGATGTGACAAGTAAATTTTCATTAGACAAAACGGTAATTAAAGAAGTCAAGAGTTACTCTATGTTAATCTTAATATCTCCCAAATAAATTCGTAAATTTCTAACACTTAAAGTAAACATTTTTCTTGGCAATGCTACTCTCGATTAATGCAGTCCCGAATTCGATGCCAAAGCTTAGGGATTACTTCAGCTTGTGCATATATTGAGCGCGTCGCTTAAGGCCGCGACTCACTGGCCAAATTTCTTCAACGTGGTGGCGAGCGTGCTCACGAAATGACCAAATTTCGCTACCACTCTGACGTTTTCGAGCTTGGAGGTTGTCCGACAGTACGCTAGCCAGCCTGCTCATTTAAAGTGCCGCATATGAAGTTAAGGAGGAAGTTCCACTGCTATATTGAGCTCCGGTGTAGAACGGACAAGAGCGCAAACACGCGCATAGACGCTTTGCCAGAACACGAGTGTTTATGGAAAGTGAAATCTGCCGCTTACAGGAATAAAGTAATGAGTCAACGTGCTACAAAAACTGTCCAAGAAGTAACCTTTCATTTAATGACGCAAAGAAAATACAAATACTTCGTGCTCAGTACCGAAGAGAATAAATCTTATGAGCGTTAAATAGTTTACTGGGTCGATCTTCGTAGTGATTCAATATTACCGATGTAGAAGCATTTAGTAATTAATTAATAAATGTAGTGATTCAATATTACATAATAGTGTAGAGCATTATTGCTTTCATTTCATGACTATTTATGTGCGGCTTATATTTTCGAAAAATTCATTTGACCTAATTGCATCTTATTATTACCTCTTACTGCGACATATTCCATGCGAGCACAAGCGAGAAGTGAAGAATAAGAAGAAAATAAATTTAAAACAATGAAAGCAAATAAGTTTTTTAAAAAAATTACCTTAAAATTTTTAAAACTGAAATGCACTTGCTGCATGGAAAATGGAAGCATTGAAATTTAGAAGCCTAATTAATTTATAATTTTACCATTTTGTACCGCTCACCTCTCACACGGTATAGTCTTTCCCTTTCTCCTTAATAAATTTGACATAAAATCCAGGATGCATTGATAATATATGTGCGAGTAGACGCATTCAAGTTTAAGGAGCCAATTTTCTTGTCCATTTTGTTTATTATTTTCCTTTTTTTGTCGTTTTTTTTGTTTTGACATATCGGATGATAATGATATATTTATTCATTTGCATCCTTAATTATTAACTAGCGGGTTTGCTCCCGAGTAGTAAATTATTTATTTATTCCAATTTTCACGTATTACCAGTTATTTGTAATATTAGAAAGAATGGGAAGAATGAAATACTTCATTCATATTTCCTTATTCATGAAATAATTAAAAGTCTTCATTGTTAACGCCAAGTCATAATTCTTGAAAAATTCCAACGAAGCTTCCTTTTTCATTACGTCGTCGGAGCCACTCCTTTGTTCATTCCTTCTTCCTTCGTTTGATGGCATGCAGGTTTTTAATAACTCAAAGCGCAGGAGTGCTTTGAAGAAGGGTTTTCTCTCGAGGAGTGGGTCTCATGTTTCCAGTAGCGCACACCCTCCTTCACGCGACTGAAGCTCGAGCAGCGGTCTTCCAGCGGTCATTCATCTTTCGAAACATTTTCCGCAGATTGATTTCAAATTAACATATTTCAATACGTGTAAAATAGGATCATTTTTCAATTATAAAGATAAAACTCCTAAAGGTATGCTCTCATCCGTGATTTACAAATATAGTTGCGCACAGTGTGCGTCTAAGTACGTGGGCTCGACCACTCGAGCCCTTAGTATTCGTGTTGCAGAGCATGCCGGCAGGAGTTTCAGAACTAATCAGTTACTTTCCACACCTTCCCACTCCTCAGTCCGCTCTCATGCGGAGAAGTGCGACATTCCTGTTAGATTAGGTGATTTTAGAGTTATTTCCGCTGCATCAAACCAAATAAACCTCCGCATTTTAGAATCTCTCCACATTTTGGAAGAAAAACCTGTTTTAAATGATATGCAATCTGCCTTTCCTCTACTATTAACGTAATTTTAATACTGAAAATTTCAATTTAGTTTCATTCATGTTTTTTTTGCTTTCTTCTTTCATGATTGATGTAAATTTGAGTTTAGACTAGTTTTTTCTACTTGTTTTCAGGTTGATAATGACCCTGGAGGTCGTAACGTTCCAGAAATTTTTTTCATTGACTTTCCAAAATAAATAATGAAATTTAAGACGTGTATCTTGGCACTTCTATTTACAATTTTTTGTTAACTCAGCGCCCACGATTTGTGAATCCCAGCTGGGTCAAGTTCCAAGTCGTCTGTACGGTCCAGATTGTCTTGAGATTTACATCCCCGCCAGATTTAGGTCTTCATTAGATCAAGGTAGTTTTCAGATTAAAATCACGTCTATACTCAAGCGCAAATAGGTTTTTGATTTAAATCGTTTGAATATGTAGATTTTCGTTGGAGTAATGTCGTTTTTGGGTTCAGATTTTCTTGAGATTTAAGTAACCTTGAGATCTGGCACATCTTCACATTCAGATCCAGTTTACTCCCTCAACATCTGTCGTTTCCCTGAATCATGTCTCGCAACTGACTGGTCAGACGTGAGTCACGTAACGTACAAGTCTCCAGTTACTGTGGAAAATGAGCGGTTCAATGCGCTGATCGTATATGACATTAGCAGTGTATCAGGGAAGTGAAAGGATACTCGGGCCTTGTGATTTTCGTCGCTCCCGATTGTTGTATTTTTAGCCATCACTCTTAAAAATCAGCCTACTGCTTTCGAACGTTAAGAGGAGCTATTTTTTTGAAAAAAATAATAAGTCGGCAATTAAGGTTAATAAATTTACATAGTAACGTTGTATGACTTAGTAAAGTAGCGCTAATGTTATCAACAGCCATCTTTACTGTTCAGGTTTCACATCTTGAAAATTTTAGCCAAAATTTGATAGCCGAGTACGTGAGCATGGTATTTAGAATAGAATAGAAATAAATATGGCAAGAAAATGAGCCGAGGAACTCGTTCTCGGGTTGCCACTCAAGTCACGCGCAGTCAAACACCAATCAGCGTAAAAGTAGAGGATGATTAACCCACAGTCATTTATGTTTACACTCAAGCACCAGTATATTCGTTTTAACACTAAAAGTTCTTCGTTTCACAGTGGAGAGAGATGGAGAAAGAATGGAAGATAGCAAGAGTTACAGTCTAGCTAAAAAGTGTCAATTTACCTAAGGCAGACACGTGACCATCACGAGATTGCGTAGCAAAACCACTAAACTGAGGCACAAGAGCTTCTTTTTCGAGCTAAAATGTTGGTAAATACTACAATACCACACCAGAAAATTGAACCAACTTTGCAGCAGTTTTTGTGTTTTCAAAAAGAGTGCCGATTAAATTCTGTAGTGCGGAACAGAAACTCGGCTTAGAACTTTTGTGTTGTGGGATCCGAGCCTTGAATCCCACGGTGACATGCCCTGAGCAGGATGCGATCCTCTCACGAGCCGGAGCAGCCAGGAAGCTGGCACACACACACGGGCCCACGCCACGGCTTCCGGAATTGCTTTTGACTTTCCTAAATTGCTGAATTTAACCTTCAAAAAAAAATTTAACCATACTCTGGCAACACGTAAGGCAATAAAATTTTACCGTTATGCAAGTGGTGAGTGCGATTTATGGCGAAAATGTTCTTTAGTAAATCACGAAATTTGAGAATTTACAAATCAGAAAAAAACAATCTAGCAGTCCTAGACATGGAGTTCTTGGTTTTTGCTAACGATTTCTCATGCTTTTGGGAAATCTGAAGAGTGAGGAGAACTATTGGGATGGGGAGAAGGTCCTGCGGAGGGTATTCTACAAAATTATATTAAGCCAGGTTCACTATAGAACTAAACATTTATGTTCAATTGAGCATTAAACATCCTACATATAGATGGCGATGGTGGGAAAATAATTTTAGCAATTCTACACTCAATTGCCTAATCTCCGATCATAATTTGATTATCAACTACCCCGAGCAGGTTATGAAGAAACGATTTTTTTTAAAATATCTAACGGACGATTGCTCAAGTTTAAAGTCATTGACTTCATTGGATTTTGCTTGTTTACCAGAGAACGTGAAATTCCTATTCAGTAACTCGTCTTGTATAAAACGAGCTTGCATACCACAATGTAAAATATTCGTACACTGATAATATCTAGTAAACATGATGAGAAGCACGTAGGCACCGTTGCCCGCTCTAACTTCGCAGAATTATTTTTTATTTGAATTACTCTCTTCCGCTGTGTAACATGCTAGAGCCTTTTATTTTACATGGATCGTGGGGAAATTCAATCGGTGTTTTCTTCTCTTGTTCTCTTCATTTGCTCGTAACTGAATTGGGGCATCACTTGTAATCTCGGCATATGAAGTATCCCTGCTACATCCAATTAAAATCCAGTTTCACGATTCCCTTTTTGTTTTGGACACGGCGAGGATTACTTCGTATTGATGTCAGGCACAGCTATTGGTTGTGGATCACCACTGGGTTCGTTGTGTTTTTTGATTGTTCCAACGAAAACGTACTGCACTTTCTGCAAAAGGTTTTGGAGGGTGGTTGACTTTGTTGAAAGATAGGTCCTAGAGATGCAAAGTGGAAGTGGGAACATATGTATGAGTTCTGTGAGTTATAAAAGTGATAACTGAAGTGCGCGATGTCAGGTACACAAAAAAATCAGTGGGCCTGGAGATAAATTGGTCTCAGCATATCATTTGATTTACTCGTGAACTCTTCCCTGATGAAGAAATTTTTTAAAGATGTAAAAACAGGGCGACTGAAAAAGTTGAATTTTTCTCCTTCATGTATCATCGCTTTTCTATTCAAATAATTACTAGTTGAAATAAAAGTTAGCTGTCTTTAGAGTCGATTCTAATAATTTTTGCCTACCTGTCATTCTAGGTGTGCATTAGTCTATTACACAAAATTCATCAAAGGCCAAAAAGTTTTCCATAAATTGGCCAAATTAAGTGATTTTAAATTGATATCATCTTAGAATAAAAAGTACTCTGGGGCTACTATGCCTATTCAAATGAAAATTCCTGATAAATATAGTTAGAGATTACTTTAGTTAACGCAGAGTTTTGTGTTCCTAGTACACATGCGTTTCACTGGTTGTACCGACTACAACATTTTCCCTCGATCAATGTAAATTTAAAAGCAGCTATCCCGTAATTTCATTTTTTTTTGAGTAAGCACAGCTGATAATTATTTCGGCGGATATTACACGCTCTTTGAGCAACAAAAATGCGCTGGGAATGTTTCAGGAATGCACTAGGAATGCGAACGCTTTCATGGTCCGTGCCGGAAAAACTTCTAAATTTTCTGCGATCAAGAAGGTAATTGAGCTCGGCATCATTCATCGCAAATTCAACAAATTCAAATTCAAGTTCCTCATAAACAATATTTTTCAACAAGATATTGCAGTGTGTTTAAAAATGTTGATGTTTTCCCTAGTCAAGTCAAAACTGAAATATTCATCATTACTTACAGAGCTGCACCCTTAGCACAGTACCGACAAGCATGTCATTGATCATTAAACATTTTAAAAAAACTTTAAAGTCCATTACGATTGTCTCTAAATGAAGCCTGTTGAGAAATACGACCTGTCTACAATTGAATGATAGGCAACGGTTGATGGTATACCGAAAATTTTTGACAGCGTTATCTCCTCAGGCCAGACTCCATTAAGATAAAATCACCATTCCCACCAAGGGAAGAGTTAAGGAATTTTTTAAAGTTCTATTTAAGTCGCTAAACAGTCATTGTTTTCCGCTCAGTCTGTCGTAAATGACCTCTGTGTGTCCTAACGAGCTCTGGCTACATTCATGCGTTCATTTCCTGCATGCTCGAAACTGAGGATCTGTTCGAAAATTACAGAACTTTACTGCTGCAACCAACACCAATAAAACGAGTTTTCATGCCTGTTTGCGCAGCCAACATTTTATTTCTAGAGAGAATGTTGCATGTTTTTTTTGGGGCAAGGGGCATGTAGTACATCGGAAGGTAAGCGCTCTAGAACACCTTGTCACACTGAGGGTGGGTTTTCTCGCTGACTTTCAGCGTATTTAATGAGTGTGAGTGCATGACTTCTGATGTTGCTCCCCATTGAAAATCGGCGCGGTATTACAGCAGTTCGGCCCAGCCACAATGAAGCAGGGACACGTGCCCGCTTCTACAACAGTTTTCTTGCGCGTGTCACTATAGTAATTCCGTCAGTTAGCCCCACTGATCGGAAAAGAGCCGTAGTGTGCTGCTATACAGTAGCACTTACTTACTAATGTCTAATGGCAGTACGTTCAGCTGTAGCTCAAGTACAGTTTACACGGGACTGAGCATCCAACGACTACACTCGGTCTTAGCTGCCAGCAGAACTATATAGAGCCAATGTACTTCTCTAAATCAATCTTTAAGTGCATAACTTCACTTAACTGTTCAAAATCACTGAAGACACGGCACTGCTTTTTAACAGGAAATCGTACTTTTAGTCGCATATCAAGCACTTTAAAATTTCAGTATTACTCGTCTAACTTTAATTCTTATGAATAAAAATACAGCAAAGTAGACCTTCGTGTTGAGTGCCAGTGATTAAGAAATTATTTCTCTCTGTCAAATATTGTTTTTTTAGTACCGAAATCATTGAAATTATTGATTTTGATCGCACCATTTTCGCTCGTAGAAATTTCCCTCGGTAAATCGGATAATAAAAAAATCATAAATAGAGTGAGTTCACTTACTTGTTTTTGAAAAAGAGAAGCAATTTATTTTAATTCATATCTCAAAATCGAACAACTTTATGTTAAAGATGATGGAATTATATTTTACTTGATGGACACTAACTCATAGTATATTCAGTGTTTCCAAACAGTATATAAAATCAAATTTGTTTTTAGTGTAGTCCCCACTTAGATGAAGGTGTTTTTCCTGCTCATGTGTAGGTGTTTCTCTTGCTTAGGTGTAGGTGTTTTTCCTGCTTAGGTGTTAGTGTTTTTCCATCTGACACCAGAGGTAGTTGAACATTTTTGAAAGCAATTTAACTTTCTAAACGCGTGTCAAATCTGGGGAACATAAATTTTTTTCTCCGGGAGCGAAAACATTCACAACATTCCTAAAATGTTATGGGTGAGGTCAGGAGTTAAAAGAACTGCTGTTGTGATCGTCCATTGGAAGAGTACATATAGTATCGTGATTACATTTACACCAGCCAATAATACCTGATGGGCTCTTTTCCCGTTCTTCCTGCGCAGTTGCAGTTGTCTGCATGTGTGCACCGAGAATTGTGCCGATTTTCTTAAAGTGAACTCAGAATTCTGTGAGACTGAGAGTATTCTGTGAGGCTGAGAGGTGTTGCGAAAGAGTATTCACGAAAAATGAGTGTTTTGATCTCGAAGTATTCACGCTTGAAATCTATGCAGTAGGATAGAAATACATTTGTGCCAATAACGTGTAGATTACTGAAAAAACTTGATACCAAGAAATAAAAACCACTCGTTTGGGGTTCCATACGTACAAGTGTAAAGCAAAAATCTGCCAAAGAAGATTCTTGTTATGTTATAATTTTTCAAATGGCACACCTCACAAGAAAGTGCTTACGCAATTGCTATCTCCTTCTTTGCAACACTACGTGATGACGATGGGAAGCGTGGATTTTCTCTCTGAATAAATCGTTTTAATTGTTTAAGAACGACATCGAGATCAGTTCATTACCTCCGCTGAGAAAACAGGTCCAAGATAATAGTTGGAATACATTGTTGTCACTTCCGCATATCATGTAATCTTTTGTTAAATTATCAATGACAGTCTTAATTCATCCTTCGTGGCCTCTTGCTGAAACAATTGTTATCTCCGCTCAATGAAAATACCGGAGGTCAAACTGACTCGTTTTTATTTGAAAATAATCAAATTGGTCAATACGACCTGTCATTTGAACTTTGTACTGTATGGGTATGTGTAAACTAATTTTGGGCCATCGAGGTACACAAGAAATGTAAATCGAATGTTTTGCACGGGGTTGGTCAAATAGGAATGTACAGTAATTGTTTCGAAGCCAGATAAGGGTAGGAGTGTGGTTATGGTGGATAAAGATAAGGATATGTTGATATCCTGTATTTAATATTTTAGATGTTTCAAAGTTTTTAGAAATCGCAAAATCCAATTAGAAATTCACTATGGGAGTTGACGATAGAAGCAGTGGCTTCCTAAGTAAATGAAAAAATTAATTTCTTGACATATGCCATTAAGAATAAATAACTTGTGCATTTTTACTTCGGAACCCCGCATGTTGTTAGAGTTTCCTATAACTCAAAAATAATTTCAAAAATTCATAAATTTATTTCATAGTTTTTAATTTGAATCTAGATTTACTGCACATAGAAGCCACAGCTATTACTTGTCAAAATTTGAAGTTCGTATTTTCATTTCTTTGATAAGTAGTGAGTTAACCACAAAATACTCGTATCATTTCGCTGAAGACGTCACTTCATTTACGAAAGCAGAAAATTGTTTTATGTCTTCGTCTGAAATCGTTTGAAAATTTTTTTAACTAGGATTGTTCCAATCTCACAATCAGAATTTATTCTGATTTTACTGATTTTTTACTGATTTTAAACAAGTTTCACTTTCATGGGCCTCACCGGCAAACTTTTTCCAAAACTTGTAAGTAAACTTTGCCGTTATGAATTATTTTCTTATTTTCAACGGTGAATTTTACGAACAAGTAGAAGGTTTTAGAACGGGTTCAGATTTTGGACCAACCTTCAAAAATGTTTTAAGGTTTTTCCAGAAACTGAATTGCTTTTCGACTGTCCTCTTGAGTTCAGGCCTACATTCTACCGCAGATGTATTGACGATGCGTGTTTAACATTTCATTGTAAATCTAGTGTTCTTTTGTTCCTTCAATATCGCGATATAAGGATCCTATTTTTTATTTTGCAAGTGAATAGATACAACGCTACTTTATTTGGATTGATCAATTATTAGAAACTGTGAAAATCGAATATTTTGTCAATCACAAAAAATCCCTGTATGGTTGGGGCACTAGTTTTTGCACGTTTTACATTATTGGCTTTAAATAAAGCTGAATAAAAATCTAATTTCCACTGTTTTCTCCGGGATGAAATTATGTTACTGAAAACGTTAACCCATAAAAAATGGTTGTCATTTCGTCTCCAAAACAAAATGGAAAATTTCTCCATAAGAATTGTTATTCTTTCATATGATTTGTAAAATTATCATCGTCTATTGAGTCTATGTATTTATTTCAGTATCTAAACCATACGAATTAAAATCTCACTTGGAGAAGTTGCCACGTTCCAAAGTTCCACTGGGTTATTTTATTTCAACTAGAAAGCAAAACTGCGCCGTCTTGCGGAGTATAGTTTAGTCTACTCGTACTGTCATGGACGCTGCACATCGTAGTATGTTGGTGTGACCACATGTGCTCTTCAACATAGAGTGAGGGAGCAATTAGTATCCGAAAAGCCGTACGATAAACATGTCCTTCCTCAATCTGTAGTTAAAGACCTTGTCCCTTTTTGAGATGAATTACTCGATTCTAGTCAGTTTGCAACACTCAGGCACTCTTTGAAAACTTTAGGCCTTTAAATTTTAGAATCTATAACCAATTGATCATTTTTAAAACCGAACCGTGCTTCAAAATCAGCGGAGTTTACATCCCTAACGTACCGTTGCGCCACGGCATTCCTAGATTTTATTTCTTATTCGACGCGGATTTTAAGAAATATTCCTTTTTTTCGTTCACATGAAAGAAATTTTCCCGAAAGGTTTTGTTTGCGTCAGATTTGAATTACGACGGTTATTCCCGAAATGTTTCTTTTCATTGTGACGTTATTCACAACTTTTTTTCTCTGCACTAAAAGTAAACTTTCATGTGAGAGTAATTGGGTTAATATCCTCTAATGAACATTAGGTAAACTCGATCATCAGACTGAAATTGGGTGAATCGAATCATGTAAAGAAAATAAGGAAAATCTTGTAATAAGAATTAGGAGAATATACAAGGTGAAAGAAATGACGCGAAAGCTTCTATTTGCAAGGAATTGTTTTTAGGCAAAAATGGAACGTGAATACTTTGATTACAGCTACAGTAAGTAGCGGCTACACGGACTGCGCAAAGACAAAGTCTCGAGGTGAGCGTCCTGGCACTCACGGCAGCAGGAAGTATAAACTTTATTGAAAAAGCTGCGTTCAGAAACTGGAAAATATAACAAAAACGTGTTAATTTTGAGAGCTTAGAGGTTGGATTTTCTGGAACGACAGCGTCACCTCACTTGCTCCTTTTTGTCTCAATAAGTTTACTGAAGGATGGAAGTTTTTGTTGCTTCTCACTTTGCCTTGCGTCTCTGAAGATTTTGTTTTACTTGCTAGCTTCGAAAATTGGAAACGACAAAATTTTGCTCGAAGCAATGAAGTAAACAGTACATTACAAAACTGGTAAACGTATGATAGTTTGGTTGCTTCCTCAAGTGCAAAGGTTCTTAACCTTTTTTTTCCAATTCCTCACTTTTTATCGAGCCAACTCTCCCTTCCCCACCACGGCATCTTCCTTTTACTTATCTGTGAAATTCTTAACCCAGCGGTGTTGTCACTTTTACCCAAACATGACATACAATACCCCATTTTGGTTGTTTTTGATATTAAAACAGTCTGTAAATGTTTGTGATTTGTAAAGTCAGTCAACATTTGGATGGAATGCATTAGATTTTGAAATACTATCGAATTTTTGTGGGTGGGATCAAATGCACGAGATTCCCCATCTGACAACTCTGCTATTGCCCACCAGTGGGGAATTCCCCACAGGTTAAGAACCGCTGCTCTAGTGGAAGACTGAACCGAATTAGAATGTTGTTAAATATCTAAAGAGAGTTCAAGGATGTTGTAGTTGACATAAATGATTTCGAATGTTAGAACTACATTAGCTCAAGTATTTAAACTTCTTCTAAACTTTGTTGTAACCTACGATAGTTCAACTATTCCATCAAATCTCGTGTTCCACATTGGTGATGGAGAAATATTAATAACAGATGACTTGAAAGATTAAACTTTAAGTTTTATTAAAATGGATTACTTGGATGAGGTCCGTTTCTTGGAAGCAATTTGTTTGGACAAGTAAATTATACGCAATATTGCAGTTTGGTAAGCTGTTTTCATCACTTTAATGAGTAAAAATTTATTTCGCATATAAATAAAACAATCACGTTGAAACACTCACGATAAAAAATAAAATAAGTTTTATAAAAAATTGTGCAGGATTAAACTAAAACATCTATGAATAACAGGCTTTTCAACTTTTTTTGATCGTATTTATTTGTGTTGCAATTTTCAGTAAATTATTACTTTACATCCTTATCACGAATATTGATCCTACTCATACCCTAAGAAATCGAATTCGTAAAATTTTTGCTAAGAAACGATGAGTCAAGTTTGACGATAAATTCCTCAGTGAGCAAAATTTCTAAAAGTTTTTTGAACCTCGACGTCGTTAAATTGTTAGATCGATAATGGAAAAAGTTTGAAGCCATAGTTCTATTTTGCATTGAGTTTTTCAATTATAAAAACATGCAAGTCTGGACGTGAAGTTCTCAAAAATTTTAAGAGAATAAAGTGGATATTCCTCGTGAACTACTTATTTTACAGCAACCCTTCACAAAGGTTTTAAGTAAAAGCGTGCGCGAGAGCAGCACGAATTTATTGGGTATAAAATGAACAAAGTTTCGCTATAAATTCTACCGTGAATACCAACTTTCAAATCGATGGCGCCCGCAAAACGATCTTCCGGAATTTTCGAGATACATTTAAACATCACATTTCGGGATACATTTAAACTTCGGGATACATTTAAACATCACATTTAATTCATCGATTCCCTTACATTTATCGGGGCACAAAACAGTGGGGATTTGAGTTCCAAACTTGAGCTCTGAGCGGAGAAAATTGATGAAAAGATTATTAAAAAATATTTGAAAATCTGAATGTCAAGCTTAAGGCATGGAAAATTACATTAGAAAATCTAAAGACTGAGCTGGGGACGGAGAAAATTTGTGATAAAGATTACTTAAAGTGTAAGAAGACAATTGTAAAATTCTCATTCCATGTTTTCTTAAATTGGTTGCTTTAGAAAATTAAATGTTGCGACATTTCACCCCTGAAAATTCAGGGTGAAAAATAATAGAACCTAACGAGCTGTAACTGTAATAAACAATTACAATAACAATAACTGTATCATTGTAATAAACAATTTTGTAATAGTGAGATAAGGGATAACTGCATTGTCCCTTTTATAGCACTTATGCGTAGGCTGCAAAGAGCTGTGTGCATCAGGCATGTATTTTTTTAATCGTTTTTGCTCACTTTGTTTGGCCTTTTTTCAGTTGTACAGCTCATGTGGAATCTTTTCAGAAAAGTTTATTCTGTTATTACTGTTTATGTCGGATGTAGGTACCTCATGATAGGGTTTTAACTCAGAATTAATGATCCTTTTCGACTGTGTCCTTCACATGGCCTTTTCGGCGTGCATTTCTTTTTAAATTTCGTTAATCATTCAGAAATGCTGAATGAACATTCTGTTCGAAATGATTGATGAAAAAATGTATCTGTAAAAATCCGACACTTGCAAATAAACAAAAATATAAACTGAAAATGAACCAATGCGATGAAAGCTGAAAAGAGTAAAGCCATAGATGAGCTAGAGCTGAGCAAAACATCAACAAAAAAATCTTGCGTATAAATATGTACTTGTCATATAATATTTCAATGAAGAAAATAATTTTTACCTTTTTAGTTTAGGCCCTTCACAAGTTATATAGAATGTATAATTAGTTTGTATGAAAACAGTGCAAAATAATGTCTCAATGCGTCCTACAATGGGAAGCGCTGTCGTCATTCTTGCTTTGAGTCTCATGTACGGAACACTTGAGGCCTATGCAGTGGCTATATCCAGAAAAGCAGGATTTTAACAAACTTGTAAGCAATTTCATCAACTGACTTATCCCAATTTCGGTTTAACAAGACGCGTTTTATCAAATATTTTCAGCTGATTTTTAATTTTTCGAATACTTAACCATAGTTAAGATCTTCGGAATTTTCCTTCATTCAAGGACATTAATCAACAATAAAATAATCATTTTATCTGCGTATTTTCCGGAAAGATTTCATACATGAAATCAACAGCTTCAAGACCAAATTACGATTAATCTTTAGTGCATTCAACTTCTGTACACTTGCAGGTAGACAACTAAATATTAGAAGCAATATCCGTGGAGTTTCGACTTTGCAAATGTATTGAAATTTAACCCTAGAACGTTAACCTGGGGTGATTTTCTCCCTAGTGAATTTGGGGATGATGCAATTCACCCACGAGGGTTGCCATTCTAGGTCAAATGCGTTAATTAATACATTCAGATGTTTTAGTAACTTTGAAAATGAAGCGAAAGACGTTTAGGTTATTTTTGAAGGATGATGGGCATGGAATCCTTACAATGTAAGATTTAAATGTTCATATTGTTATCTTCTGTCAGAGATGCAAAATGCTAGTAACATAATATCATGAGTAATTTCCAAATATTTATTTGGTGGGTACTCTAGAGATACACGTATTCTAAATACTTATCGTCAAATGATAATAAAGCAATTAAAAATTGTCTACAAAAACATTTCGTATGTTAGCAATAAGAGACTAAAAATGGTTTAATTAGCTTTTATTCAAATATCAATATCAGGTTATACGGTATATTATGTGCTTATGTTTCCTACATGTGTGACATGGTCCTCTCATATTCTCCTTACTCTAAAGTAAAGTCTTAGTTTTCGCATTCAAGCTCACAAAAGAGCTTATAAGTTTTGAAATTTTAGATTTTTGCACCTCTGTATTTATAATGATATGAATCTAGTTTCGTTTCATTTTCAAGGGATTCATGATTCAAATGTATAAAAACAAGTTATGACATTATATCAGAGAATAAGAACATCAGAAAAGAAAACTAGTTACTTTACTGAACGGAGAAAGAACCCCACTTGTAATGCAAATAAGGAACAGCGAAGGCCAAAGCGCCATTTCAGCACCGTAAGTGCACCACCTCTGCGACGAAAAAACAAAAATTAACAATTGAAACAAATACTTAAGTAAAAAGCTGCTCATGAATGATGGTTAGTGAAAATTTAGGCCAATACAGGGCAATTATAATTTATCCCGTGTCGCAAAATCAGGGAGTGTGTAGGACACCATACAAGGATAGCGTAGAGTTAAAAATTGCGCCATGGGATAGTTTGAATCATTGGTGAACACGGGCCCCCCAGAAAATGAAACACGGGCCGTGAGTTCAGCCAAAGTAATTAAAGCTTGCGTAAGTCGAAGGAATAGTTGCATAAGACAAATTACGTAATAGTCAAGGTAAGAATAGAAATCCTAATTAAATTAACTTTAGAAGCCCAAAATTTAGAGTTATACTATCAAATTGGAGCCCGATTCTTCAATGCCACCAGGTCGTAAAGATGTTACGTTAATGTTAATTTGTGATAGAAATTGAAATGCTAGTTGAGTTTAGTTGTGGCAACGATGTGTCGATTAAAATTCTCCCATTTTTCTTTTAAGGTTAGTGAGGTTGTATAGAGCTGCAACTGACGTCCCTGACATAAATTTGTGGCGTTAAACATTAATTAAAAGGTGACTTGGGCCAGTTGAGCAGCCGAACTTGAGTGGCGAAGCAGAAGTGAAGCGCAGGAGGCAGTCAGAAAGCTAAGCTAGGAGAGATTTCCCTATCATAGTCAGGAACATCTCAACGAGCAGGAGAGGTGTAGGACGTGGATGCAGGAAGACAGAGCGCCAAATGCTCCCAGGAGCAAACCTAAGGGAGTGCCCTTGCAACACTGAAGAAGCGTGAGGATGTAGTCATAGCGGATGAAGGCCCGTATGCGACCACGGCGTGGCGGTCGCTGAAGCTGCCGGGCTGACTTTTACTTCGATGTGTTGGGGAATTAAATTGTGAAGTACCTCGAATAGTGGCGCCTATTTATTCAACTACATTTCGGTGGACTGATTTTAGTTTGATCTAATTCTTTATCTTACTTAATGGAGATTTCGATAAAAAACCTTGGCCGAAAAGAATCTTCTCAGAAAAAATCAGCTTATGTACGAATTTGATTTGAAATGATGTAATTTAAACTGATGGCAACAGTGAGAAATAATTTCCCTGAATGAAGTATCAACTTTACAAAAAAATTGCTCGGCAGCAGTCACTGCTTTAAGAATGAAGAGCGCATAACAATGAATGATGAGTCAACAAAAATTATGGGAACAAGAATCTATTTGGTAAAACAAGGTAATGATGTTGTAGTAACAAGTCACTATTTGGCATAACATGGTAATAATATTATGGTAACAAGTAACTGAATGTTATAACATGGTGATAATATTGATAGAGCTCTACGACTCACTGATGTTACTACTCCTCAGTCAGCTGATTGCAACCCACACTGAATGCGCTCAGTGTTACCAGTCTAAAGGCTTGTTCATTTCCAGTGCACTAGACACCAGCATTTCACACTCACTGGGAAGAATTGACCTCGAAAATATTAATTCTGAGTTGTTAATTCTATGTTGTTAGTTGTTCTAGTTGTTAATACCGAAGAATGTAATTCCTCTGGAAGTTTTCCTCACAGGATAAATTCACTGTGTACTCATTTTGACGTAAAGAAAAGTTGGTGGAAAAATTCCGAATATTTTAGAAGGAATTTCCATGGTTTACATGTTTCTTCCTAAGTTTTCTCGTTCAATTGCACTGGCCTGAGCACAGTTGTAGCGATTTTCATATAGTTCTTCATCAGTATGGGCTATTCTCAGGTAAATTAAAAGCTTTGCATTTTTGTCTTTCTGATTCGAATTCATTAAATACCAAACAACTATTCAAGTTTTCATAATTTCTTTGTTCGCGTAAGTTTTAGACTCTAAGACATATGTTTACCGTAGAATCATGAACTACTTAAATGTTTATTCAATATCTGACGTTTTTGGACTAAAATAGTCTAAAAAAATGTATTACAATGGTTTTGAAGTCCTTCAGTCATAGTTCTGTTTTTACACTTTTTTTTACGGAAAATTTGCTCTAGATATAACATATTATAAACTCAAACAATACAAAGAAAAAAGCTTCAATAAAAAGATCCTATAAACTCAAGCAAACCCATGAAAGCAACTTGCATAAAAACATCCTATAAACACAAGCAGCCCCAAGAAAGCAGCCCACACACAAACTCAAGATGACACAATCATAACCAGTGCATTGCTCTCTCAGGGCAACTCATGTTCTTCACGGCCAAATAAAAAGCGAGAGCATAGCTTCTGTGGGGACTTAGAGTGGCTCGCACAATTTTCATATCGTGTTTTCACAGCAAATGACTGCAATGCTGCGAATAAAGTTTAGGGCCCGAGTATGAAAAAGTTTTCCAGTATTTTGGTCCTATTTCAATGTCGGTGTTTCATAACCACAATAGGGATTTTAGGATTTGCGCGGAGATTTTGGGAATTGTTTTGGTTAGCATCCAGCATTCGGCATTTTTACTGCTGTATTTTTCTCTTTATAGTGTTCGCCCTAGCTCGATGGGAAGGAATATCTGCGCCTCTGCCAGTTTGTAGGTCGCAGTTATCATACTAACTAAACGTGTCTGTACAATTTTCTACCTCTTGCGCAAGTTGGATCATGGATAATTATTGTTAATTCTATTGGTCTCATTATTATTCTATGGTAATAACCTATGTTGCTGAAATTACTGGATATTTAAATAATTTGGATAAATACAGTGACTTTCTTGAACCGACATTTTTTAAAAAACTCTGAAAAGAAAATAGAATTATTTTCCTTCGAATTTTCTTCGTTTTTTAGCTTTTAATGAGATAATTTGTTGTTATCATTTTCATGATGCACAAAGCGATACTTCAGTGAGTAAAAAGAAAACTAACGCACTGAATTGCATTAGATTTGGATTATTAATTCAGGAAACACGTCTCGCACGATATTGAGGAAATTAATCACATTACTAAATCCTTTACTAAGTTACTACACTTTTTCGAAACCTAGTGAGCAACGTTAAATTGAATCCTAAATTGAAACATTTCAATTAATTGGCATTTTGTTTGTATAAAATGAGTATTACAAAGCATATACCTGACGCTTCTATTAGCACACAATTTGGCCATAAGATTAACTAAGATTGTATCATTAAATACCTTAAAATTTTTAACGTAGAGTGTATTATCTTTAATCAACTAAGATTACTTACATTAGGAATGTCAAAATTAAGTTAGATTGTATCATGATAATGCTTAAAATATTTATATATGCTTCATTGCAATAAAATATGTTACAATATATCTAAATACTCTAAACAGATGTTCACCTTTCTTAAATAGCAGATTCACTAAAAATTTAAGAGCAAAGAAAATCCCAAATTAGTCATTTTGTCAAAAGAATCAAAAATCAAAAACGTTTCAGAGACAAGCTATATCGCCAGTTCTGTAAATACAAAGTATGATCAATCCAACGCCATCACAAATACACGATCGACAATAAGTCCCAGACTATACACAAAAAAGGACAACTATGCGTTAACTATTTGAAGGGGATACGAGCTAAGAAGATTGCTTAAAATTGGTTTTTCATAATAATAGGCCAAATTCTAAAATTCTGAGGTCAAAATCACGGAAAGAACTGTCAATTGTTTTAAAATCACCATGACGAATAATTACACTACACTTCTCGGCGTGGCTGCGTATTGCTGAATGGGGAGGATGGGCCAGCAAGTTCTCAGTACGAAAACTCCTTCCGCGGTGATCCTCCACTTGCGTAAATATTGCGTGACGTCATTCCGACGTACGCCGATGCGCACTGCGCACGACAATACTTATATTTGGGAATTGAGTTCTTGTCCCGAAAAAATAAACCTATATTTACTTTGCTAACCAGTGTGACACGTAAATATCCTCCAAGGAAATGCGTACTAAATAAAATCTTTAATTAACGGGCTAGTTTGCCAGATGGAGAACAGAAATAGAGTAAAGTGCAATACAGGTAATTTTCACGTTTTACAGAAAAGTTGGAATCGCAATATTTTCGTGCAAAAACTTTTTAATTTGGGAGTTTATTTCCAAAACCATTGTTACAAAAAAAATCACGGAGAGAATTAAATTATGATCATTGAAAGATGAAGAGATATTATACGCCCGATTCAACAGCGTTCTGATTCCCGTTATTTTGAAAGTGCATTAGTTTTCAATGAGATAATTTGTTGTTATAGTTTTTATGAAAATCGTTTATCGTTTTCAGGAAATACTGAGAGTGCATGGGAGATACCCTCACGTGACCGTGACCGCGTAACAGCATGCGTGATGACATGCGCGCTGCGTAATCCTCCTGAACAAATGAATGAAGATTTTCTCTATGCTAATTTTCATTTGATGGGAGGTAGGCCTGGACTATCTGTCTATCAAAATTATGTTTCGCTTGTTCGTATTTCTAATGGAGATAAACAAGCCTGAAAATTGTTCATTCAAAAAAGAAAATGGAAATACACAATGAAATTTTTCTGCACCATGTGCTTTTTCCATCTAATAGATGAATTTTTAATTTATTTAGGGTGAGTGAAAGAAATAAGCGAGACGTGCGATCGTATACTTTGAAATACGAGAAATTTAAACGAGCTTTGTACGTTCTTTCGATTCGTCGCTAATAACATGAGAAAAATTTCAACCTCTCAAAAAATTCCTGATGCATTAGGCTCGAATTCATCTCTCATTTGTAAATTGAATTTGAAAGCCAGCATTTGCATCAACATATAACCTTGATGGTAAATTAGAATTTCTGGAATTCTGCTTTGTGAATATAACATTCACGATTAAAAGCTAAGTTATATTTAATCACAGTACAAGTTAACATTGCTGTGCTTTGAAATACAAACTTGTCAGATGAACTTCGATGAGATCGACCGCATTTCAGAACAACGCGTCACACTTTCTAATTAACATCTCGCTTGCTCTGACCGCGCAAATTAGAATGCGGCAGAGCAGCTCGTAAACATCTCTACTTGAACTAACACAGCGAACATTTTCGGTCAGCTCTATGCATGTAATTCATGGCCTAGCTCATGAAAACTGTTCATAGATATTTAACTTTATCAGGATAGTGTATTTTATGCATGCAACACTGGTTTTATTTCGACGAGGAAAAGAGGATTTATAAGGATTCATTAAAATGTGTTGTAGCTTATTAACATTACCTGTTACTAACTTTATTAACTTGAGCTTATTAACTTTAACCTCGCTACAGTGGCATCCGATGTTATTGTAGCGAGGTGCTCTATTATTATCCCAAATTCTGTTTATTGCATTGAAGATTTACATTGATTTTCGATAACTTCCTTAAATTTCAGGAGCTCAGAAAACACGGTTCAAAATAGGTGTTCAAGTGTACGTAATTCCTCATTTTTTTCAGGCTTCAATATTTCAGGTTTTCAGCATTTGAAATTACTGAATGCCATCCTTGATGTAAACTTCAAGACTTGGTGAGGATGTCGACAAATCAATTATTGGTGTACGTCACTTGGATGACTTGAAAGCAGAATTTTGGAACAAAGATCCTACTAGCAAGAATCATGGCGGAGTCGGAGACTTGCTTCCTGTTGCGCCAGTTCTTGTGCATCCTACTACTGCTTCAGTCGGGGTGAGTGTTTGTGCGGTTCATCCATTGTTCTGCTGCAGGCGGGGTGAGTGTTTGTGCGGTGCATCCATTGTTATGCTGCAGACGACGTAAGTAAATACAGAAGCGTTCCTCCACGTCTATCAGAGAGTTCATTCCTTCTCTTACAATAGTATTTCAATACTTCCAGCTTTTTAGTATTCAAAACCGATTTGCTCTTGCTTGACATGAACGCTACGAATGAGGGAATGAGGGGAAAATATTTAGTACAATATGCCGTAGCTCTAAAAATTGGCTTATTGCAGGAAAGGGAATTGAATTGACTTGACCCTATTCCGACCCCAGATATCGCTGAAAGGCCGAACTCACGCATTCAGCTCAGCATATTTTAGATTAAACAGACTTCGCCAACACGGTATTTTTCAGGAGCCACGAGCCTCGAATACTGTTACGGCAAATCCTTAATTTAAAAAACGGTTAATGCAAACGTCAGTCTTTCCAATAAGTTGCAAGAGCTGCTGCAGTCCAGTTTAAACAACTTTTTTTTCTTAGACATGTTTAGAACGAAATAAATTTTCGAACAATGGTGAATCGATTGCAAACTTTCTTCTTTAGCTGATAAAAAACGCGGCCTGTCCAGCGTTGTTGAAACCTACATAACCATTCTAATAGATGAAATAGCTCCTAACTTTTGAATTTATTGAACAAAACAACTGTCACAAATACGTGGGAACAACCAAGTCATGACTGACTTTCGAAAATGTTCAGGACTTGCTCGGGATTTTGAGCGAGGTTAAAGGCATGACATTTTTTGGAGCCTGGACAGTAGCCGAGCGACAGCACTTTCTAGGGCGCTTTTATCGATTACGCTATCGAAGCGTCGGAAAATGGTTTAAAAATATTTTTCGTTTAGATTAACATATACATTAATGGTGTACATTACAGTGAATTTTTTACTTTAGATATTAAGATGAAAATTTATTACGGCCAAATTTTGATTTTTGTACTGGAAATCAAAATAAGTGTTTTGAGTGTACAGTAATTTGATACCTTTTGCAGTGGAGATCATGGTATGAATTTTCAATATTTAAAGTCGCGTTTCTTAAGGGAGCGATAATAAGTTTCTAGCGATGGAAGTATTCCTATTGCATTGAACATGTACATACCATTAATGGATGCCGACATGAAGCAATACTGCGCACTGATTGTACTTCTGACAATTTGCAGAAAGTCGTTGTTTTTGCAGGTGATTTTTCAATCCCTGACGTGTTTTGAAGCGTTTATGGAAGATGCTGAAGCGAAAAACGCATTTCTGTTTTCTTTGCTCGCGCCAAACGTGTTCGAATTCTAAGGTGAGGGCTAAAGGGTGCTTTGTTCCCTTCTCAAAATAACATCATGATTTTTGGATTAAACGTAGATCGTTTAGCTGTAATTTATCGTGGTACACTGTGCTTCCTCATTTATAATTACTCTCTTCATTTATTAATATATAAGGAAAAATTGTTTTACCATATAACATTATGAAAAATAAGTTTTTTATTTCATACACATAAATTTTTAGCTGCATGAAGGGAGCTAATGATGAACGGACTGTAAAAACCACAAGTTTTACAAAAAAGGCTAAAACTAGTCTGGGCTTGTTTATTTTTTAGATTTTAATTCGTTATGGTACCAATGTTACGAATAACTTTGTGTAAATGAAATGTGAAACTTATATTGGCTCAAAAACACAGTAAAACAATCTGTACTTTTTAAGAATACATTTGATTTACTTAAGCTGGAGAATATTTTTCAGAACTCAAAGCAAGTAGGCGGGTTTTCGCTATAAACTCATTGATTTGACAAATATTTTCAAGTTCTTGACTATCGAAGTTTTCGTTCCTGAAATGACATTCGTTGTTCAGACGCAAGTGTAGGCCATCAAGTCCGACGCGGGGCATTTAAACGGCGTTTTCATCAGTATTGGCTGTCGGTCTCCCAGCTCATTTTCTGCCTTCAAAATTGCTAAAAATATGCTCCAAAGAATGAAGAAAGCGTGCCCTGACAGACGCTCTGTAATTAGCGTTTAATTTTTAATCGGCTTTGAACAGTTCACAGCACCGCTGGAAATGGAGTAAAGGCTCGAAATGCTCTTCAGAGTAGTTCTACTGCCTAATATTACTGCAAAAAATGAAGATATTTTTTCGAACTATACAAGGTGAATTTTTAACGAGTAAATTGATGCAGGTGCCTCGAGGCTGCCGTCGAGAATGCTTTAGGCAAAGAATGCTATTTGAAATTTGTTTGAGGGCAAATTTTAAATAAGACTTTCATTTCGCTCGTCTTTAACACGTGATCAGAAAGTACGTGGCAAAAAGTTTTCGTAAAAATGAGCACGTTGTGCCATTAAGTCCAAGACTTAAGTTCAATTCCTTTTTGAAAGTTCATTGAATGAGTAGCAGTAAACTATGATTTAGGGTTTCGAAATGAATTTTTTTTCTCTGCAAAGCCCTTACACCGCAGTATTCAGAACAGAACTTGAGAGAAAAACTTGAGATTGAAATACTAGCCCAAATTATAAAAAGAATCACCTTAAAAAAGAATTCACTTTACTGCGACGGTTGTTAAGCAAAAGATACGACACGAGTGTTTCTAAATTGTTGCGATAATTTTGCGTATGAAGAAGAATTCAAATTTTTATATTCCAACTTTTAACTTACTGGTTTATGTTTCCAGGAATCAAGATCGTATGTTTCAGGTTTCAGATTCAGCCTGAAGGTTCTATGAGTATCCTTAATCATAAAAAAACTCTAAAATCAATTATTATTTATAAAACTCCAGTTTTCATCGAAGTACAACAACCCAGTCTAACTTTTTCGCCGCCTGCATGCATGTTTTTCGCCGCCTAAGCGATTAAGCAATTAAATCGCTTAGGAGACGAAAAACATGCATGCAGGCGGTGAAAAGTTAGACTGGGAATAAACGCAACTACTGACGCTTATGAGAGTCAATGACAGTACTCAAATGAAGTTGAGCAAGCATGTGCAGCTTAGTTAACCCAACGGGAAAGATTACTTCACGACTGCTTCCCTCAATTCCCCGCACGAAGACATCGGCTTTATCACGATCAAAAATCTATCATTCTGCAATTTAACTAAAGTACCTCACACTGCTCTGGGGCTTCTCATGTGAACTTGTGTTGAATGACGTCCATGACCAGCACCTCTCAAAACAATGGGCCTATTCTCAGATTCTTGTTTTTAAACGCGCCGATTTTTCAGGGAACTTTGCATGCTCACCTGTTGACAAAGTGCCATTAAGAAGAGCAATCAAGCTTTTGTCCATGTGCGACCTGTAAAACTTTAGAAATCAATCTCAGGGGCGGCGGGAGTGACGCCCCTAACTTGTTTTTGGACTTCATCAAGACCCAATCCGCTCCTCTCGCTCGCTGGCCTCATACCCAGCTCAACACCGCACGCAAAAATAAATGGACTGTGGAAATAGCCTCATGGGCTCCATATTGCTTGTTTTTGCTCGAGGGTTTGCAAAAAACTACAGTACCATTCGTTGTTTTTGTGATGGAGATTAAAAGAGAATCAGCTTTCATCTGACAGTGCTAATTGTGGATTGTTCAGGTTGTGATTCATAATTTAGATTATTATTCATTTAAATTTATTGATCCCTTCTCGCAATGAGTTCAGCATCATTCTGTTACTGTAATCTTCTTTGCAGAATTTTGAAAAAATTTCCGACAATGCCCAAATCTACGTTTGGTACATAATCATGCAGCTGGGGTGAAAGTGTTTTGTTTTCGATTTTTTTTATTATTCCATTCCGGAATTTACGATCGACTGCTGCTCATAATTAGCCAATGACATGACAAGGGCATTTCAATGCAGCATGTTTCAATACTAAGCAGATCTAACAATTGTAGAAGCTCTGTATTCCTCTAGCATCGTAAGGAAATGAGAAACTGGGATCACTCGATGTTATACTCACGTGTGGACCACGGTAGAGGAAACAAGGTAGGGTCATTTCTATTGGGGAAAATACACCTCCTCTTGTTCGGCCAGCCAATAGAACGACTTTTTCAAACAAACTTTATGACGTCGCCAAAACGCTGTGTCGTTAGGCCAATAGCAGAGTCAGATTTGGAGGTAGCAGTGCTACCAGATGCAATATGAGCGCTGCTATTGGTTCATTGCTGTGACGTCAGCAAACCACACCGTCCACGGGAAAAAGACTGGTTTGAACCTACCTTGTTTCCTCTACCGTGGTGTGGACTCTCACAACACAACTGTCTGCGCCGCTCCAGAAAATGAAGCCAGAGGTGTAGCTCGGATACGCACTTGCAGAAAATTGCAGCGTCTATTCATGTTCGACTGCAGTGAAGGATTACAGATTTGATGTGATATCAGGCGGGTAAAATATTTATAAATCTAACCGAGAGTTCCGTCAAAAATTTCGAGTACTCTATAAATATGTTCTCCTAAGATGGGCTTATGAGTTGGACTAAATTCAAATAGTTATGAACATGTATCTAAAAACAGGAGTTGGACGAAATACTGGATACATCTAACATTTTGGCAGCATAAGCTTTGAACATGTTTTAAATAATCGAAATATGGCATATTTTAATGTTTTTTGTGTGTTTTTGTATTATTTGCTATGGTTATTTAAAATGACTGTCTTTCACTGATATTTAAAAAACGTTGAATTTTTAAAAATGGCAAACCTCTCGGTCTTTCAAAGAGGCCAAATTGTTGGTGCTCGTATGGCAGGTGCTAGTGCAACAGAACTCCGGCCGAATGTACATTCGGAGACGAAAGAAGATTTTTATCCAGACTGCCTTCTCCCAACCGTAAAACATGGCGCGGGTTCTGTGATGATCTGGAGTGCTATTTCTTGGAAATCTGCCAAGCCAATAATTTCCCTTCATGGGCGAATTACCAGTAGGGACTATTTAGAAACTTTGGGCAACCAAGTTCATCCTATTGTTCAAGCACTGTTTCCGGAGGGGAACGCCACTTTTCAAGATGACAATGCCCCAATCCATGCAGCTAGAATTGTGAAAGAATGGCCCATCGAACATTCTAATGAAGTTGAACATCTCATCTGGCCACCACAATCCCCAGATCTCTACATAATTGAACATTTATGACCGGTTTTAGGGCTTCAAGTGAGAAATCGATTTCCGCCGCCATCGTCTCGAAAAGAACTGAAGGGAGTTTTAACTGACGAAAGGGCTAAGATTCCTTAGTAGACAATTCGCAATTTGTATGAATCAGTAAATTGGGGAATTGGAGCTGTAATTGCCCCGAAAGATGGACCTACACTATATTAAAATCTATTTAGTTGATTTTCTAAGGTGTTTCCATTATTTTGTCCAACCCTGTATCTACTTAGGGCTTAATTTGAAGATGAATTTCAACGTTTGTATGGCAATTTAACATAGAATTTAAAAACGACACACTTTAGGCTTTGAACATTCTTCATTAAACTTCAATACGTTCTCACTTTTACATTACAATGTTTCCATTTCTCCAGCAGTCTATAAATAGAGTCCGTTATTGGCTGCTCCTCGCAGTCGAGAGATTTTCCTTGATAATTTTTTCCATTTTCTTTCCACGAAATTTTGGAGCCACTGGCCGCATTCAGCAAAAATAGCACAGGTGGACTACGTTGAGGAGTTCTGAGCATTTGTCTCACGAGGAAGGAGATTCCTATTTTTCTTTTGGACTGCAAATATTTGACGTGGAAATGCTCCTATTTACAAAATCTTATTTTAAATTTAAGCAAAACTAAATTGTTGAGCAAAAACTGAATACTTTTCGTCATGTTCAAGCTAGACGGAGAAATATATTTTTTTTCGCCTGATTTAACCTGTACGCACCATTCATAAAAGAGGATGTCCTAAAACTATAACATGATATTTTTAAAACGATTTTTTCGCAATATTTTAAATGGACCATAATTAGGAACGAAACTATGTCTAAAAATTAGTGTAGAGAGATCCTTGTTTATCATTTCAGGATAAAAATTGACGAAAACAGGTGCAGTGAGCGAAGTAAAGTTTGCTAGTGTTACTTGATGGACTAATAAATTTTTATAATTCCTCCATGTGCGTAAAACCACGTAAGTGCCGATCCTCCGCAGGCATGAAATGGCTGTGGGTGCTTCACATAAATGTACAGGTAGTCTACTTAAAAACAATTCTTAACGAAACGAATGAAAATCTGTAGAATTGACAGAATTGAATTCTATAATTTATTCGTCGCTATGTCTTCACCCAAAGTTCAGGCAAAATATTTGTTCTTAATGCATCAATCGTTCACCAAACTCTTACATACGTTTTAAGATAATTTATCGTTTTCAGTTTTTTCGGACATTGTACGATGACAGTTCATAGAAACAGTTTACGACGTTACTAAACATTTTTCCCTTTTTTCCGATCTTGCTTTTTATCTGGAGAATCCTCCCCATACAGTTGAAAAAAACACTCGAACGTCAGCGAGAAATACGCTCAAAAAATTTTCTTAAAAAAGTGCTCTCGGTTACCTCTCTCAACGGACGATCTTGTCCAATATCGCTTACGGTCTTCCATGGCGGGCCCTTTCTCTTGGAAAAGCGCATCCTGACAGCTGACAACTCGAGTCGTTATTGTCTCCAGGGATTGTCTCCGTAAAGTGAGGTGTCGCCACGCGCTAGAGGGTTGTACGAATAACTCTAGGTCCCGTAGTAAATATCATCAACGTCCTGAAAAGTATAAATATTAGCTCAAGCAGTCGATTCATGGCTTAGTTTCGAGATGTAAGGCAAGCAATTTCCAGCTTCTCAATTTCAGCTTCTGTCCGCTGCCTTTAAAACAAGCACCTACAGGCAAGAAAAAATAGTTGAAATTGATAATTTCGTTCAACGACAGGATCATATTTCTATTGTTTGAAAATTCAGGTGTTAGATATTTCAATTGTTCCTGATTTTGAAAATGAATCTCATAACTGTACATTCCTTGTTGGCTGTGTTATTAAATTTCGTCTTTTAGCTTAGCACAGTCCTAGTAAGAATATAAAAGAGCCATAAATGACACATTTGTACCCATCTGGAAGAATCCAAAAGTGAAGTTGTTCAGCATATTTTAAAATTCAAAAATTTCCAGTGTAGCATGCAAATAAGAGCAGGCACAAAAGCCCCGCTCTGCAACGTTTAAGATATAACAGGGAGGAAATACGAGTCTTGAACAGCTCTTGTGAGAAGCCTTTCGTGCTTTAGAAGCTGCTAGACAGAATGGCCTTTGAGGTCAGTCTTTTTATTCAAAATGAAAGCGATCGAGACGGCTCGTTTCATTGTTACGCGATCATGGAAGATTTTCTCTCAGCACGCTGTCACTTTTTTCATGTCGATGGGCATGCTATTTAAGACTTTTGTATTGTGTTATTGAAACAGATCTAATGAAATCTAAAGTGAAAGATTATCTAATGAAAATTCATTATGATTGTTTAGTTCGATTTCCGTAATTGGATAGTTGACGTCAACCGATAAAATAAAATGTTTGCAAGAATGATCCAGCACACAATAGATGTCAGCAAATTATTATAAACCTAATTAAATCTCATAAAACTGAGTAAAATGTACATGGAGCATGCTGCGGCGCAAAGCTCTTAGAAACGTAATTTGCTAATTAAACTTCCTTCTCCTTGTAAGGGCTCATGCTGTGACGGATGCTCTCTAATACAAATGGCCAATTATCAAATTCATCAGGGCGATGATCCTCTTGATTACTCAATCAAGTTATTGCAAACCACAGGGGATGAGTTAGATAATTTTAAATGAATTCAGTATTCCCCAGAGAAAGCAACAGTATTTTAAGTCGGGGTTCTAATCATATCATTTTATAAATGCAGAACTGAAATTGAAGAACATTTACATCGTGATCCTGTAGTCAAACAATGCCTTGTTTCATCATTCCCAGGCTGTGGCTCCTTGGAATGGATTAGGTAAAATGGTGTAATGGTTTGTCGCAATTCACATGGTTGATTATAAATTTTTTGTCTGAGAAAACCCATTTAGTGAATGTATTACCATATTTCAATCACAACGACAGCTCACTGGTGTTCCATCAATCAGTGATGGAAAACTGGGACAAATACGTCCAGGTAGACCAGATTCAATAGGGCTCAAATATGACATTTTATTTGCATGTTTCATTTCTGAAAGGTAATAAAGTTGACGGAAACCCTTCTAACATAAGAAAACACAAAATTTTTGCCATCTGATAACATACTTGATCTATAAAAAGTTGAATTTGTCGTGATAAAAGATAGAATGATGATGAATGAAGAGATGAATGAAAAGATGATGAAGTCCACGCACACCTCATTACGGCATGCTGCGGTCAGGTTATTGATATTGACTGGGCAAGTATGTTACTCTTGTTTTCAAGTTCCTTTCTGATGGATGTTTATTGAATATATGTGACCAGGAGTCTCGAAAAGCTTAAATGGTTTCTCTTTAAAATGCTAGATGTAAATTGAGGGGCAGGCGTCCTACTATCAGTTTGTCCATATAGATCTTAAAGTTTCATTAATTGCCGTGAGAATAATTTGAATAAAGATTTGTCAGCTGGAGACATATGCGTACAAAGTATCGTACGATGCGGTACTTGTTTTCGATTGCAATGTCTGACATTGTGCGAGTGACCGCATATTTCTGTATTTGAGGGCGGGTAGTAGTACGAATAAAATGAGTTTATTTATACGAATGATTTTTAAAATTTTCAACTCAAAATCGATAGCTTCAATTTACAAACGAGTAGTCATGGTACTATGTTCTTTAAATCGCGGCACTGAAGGTCACTGATTTCCACTTTGACCTTAAGGCTTGAGTTAATCAGAGAAGCTGATCGCGTCATCTCTTCCACAAGGGAACGGTGAAACTCCACGCTGCATTGAAATTATTCTTGATTTGTGGTTATAGCTAATCAGATGCTCGACCACTTACGGTCGACGGTTCTCTTGATCATAACTACAGCAAATTTGTGTTTTAAGTCAGTGCGAACAAATCGACGCTTCTGAAACCAATGTCATACGGTTGCTCATGCATCTTTCAATAGCAATGATCCTCTGTTGTATTCCGTCGCGCCGCGTCCCATAGAAGAGGACATTCCTGAATTGAGGATGTCGGTATCTCGTTTACATGGAAAAGGACACTTCAGTCGCACCTTCTGTTTGAAGGCTAGGTCGCAGCTCGACCTACTCTTCAACTTTAATCTTATGATAGAAAACAAATTTGGCGCAGTTCTCAGCAGCCGTGGCGTCTTTACTGTATACTTGTGATGTTTTTCGTGGAACAAATTAGAGATCTTTTCTTTTTTTGCGACAGTTGTTCTTCAATTATTGATGAAAAGGTTGTATGGCTGCCTATATTTTTGGAAATTATTTCCCTTTTCAAACTAACGGTTTTGCAAAAACGTTGTACAACTTTTTTGCTTTCGATTCAACAAAGAAAAATCATTTGTGGCTGATGCATTAAGGTTTGATATTCAAATGATTTTGTTCATCTGCTGATTGTGAATAATTTTAGTTGTTTGTATTTAAAAAATGATATTCATGCATTAATTGTTATTTTTTGCACTACTTTCACGTTTTTTAGATGCTCAGGAACGATCATTGGAACGATATTTAATGGTTCTATTTTTTCGACACTTTCCAAACTAGTTTTCTATTTGTGATAGAAAAGAAAGATTTCTCGAATCCTTTGCTGGCATGTCGGACGAAGCGCCGGGATGATAATGCCATGTAAAATACGTAAAAGTAAACGAAGAAAAACGGAAATGATGCAGACGTAAGTCACGGGTAGTAAGGAAAAGAAAAGAGTCATTTTTACTGCTTTAAAGGAAGAATATTTATTCCTTTATACATTTCTTTTCTAACTTTTCAGCCTTACGAAATAGTCCAATTTCCTCACTCGTCAGTTTGTTCAGAAATGCTCCTAGCATTTTGTACTAAAACACAGTGATTCATTAAAATTTACGTTTCTGTCTGATTATAAAATGCAACGTTTCGACGTATCTAACGTCATCCTCAGACGGAAAAAAAAATAATACAGAATAATTTTCAGTCACATTGGAAAAATACAAAACTAACACTTAAGTAATATAGACTAGATATGTAGATCACAAAAAACGAAGGCGACTAGACAAAGAATCAAATTTTATATCACAGAAATAGTTGTATGACTAGAAATATTGTACATAAACCACAATGTTC